>CAHIKZ030000819.1:432500-455000 GCA_903632075.3 Acanthosepion pharaonis
CTTTCAAGCATACACATTTTTCCTTTCTTTTCTCTTCCTTATTTCCTTCATTGTCTTTGTCTCTATTGCTTTTCTCTTATTCCTATTCTCTATTACATTTTCTTTCTCTTTTCATCTCTTCCACCATCCAGATTTCGTCTCCTCTTCCTCCTCCCATTTTTTCTTCTCTCCAATTAATTTTTTCTCCCATTTCTTTCTCCTTCCATTTCTTCTCATGCATATTTGTTCTCTTCCATTTCTCATTCTCCTCCTTCCACTCCTCAATCTTGCACTTCTTTTCCTCCTTCGACTTCTTCTTTTCACCCTTCCAACACTTCTTTATCTCCTCTTTCTTCTCTCTCTTCATTGTGTTGGCTTTAGTGCATTTTCTCTGTTTTTTTTATATATTTTTTATTTGCCTTTCATCTCTCTCTCTCTCTCTCTCTCTCTCTCTCTCAAGGAAAGTTGGCTTCATGAGTTGCGCTAGGAAGTTTTTCTCCCCAGAGTCGATCCTCCAGATCTACAAATCCACAATTCGCCCTTGCATGGAGTATTGCTGCCATATATGGTCTGGTGCCCCTTCTGTTTGTCTCGGGGTTCTTGATAGGCACCAGAGGCAGATATGCAATGTGGTTGGCCCTGCCCTGGCGTCTCATCTACAGTCACTTTCTCACAGATGCGCCGTCCTGTCTGTCTGTCTGTTCTACAAATACTTCCATGGAAATTGCTCCGAGGAGCTGCATTCGATGGTTCCCAGACGGCACGAGTGCCAGTGCCTCACGAGGCTGGCATCCCGCTCTCACCCCTTCACTGTCAAAACTCCTAAATATAGCCGTCTCTTCTACTCTAATAGCTTCATGTCTCACACCTCTCGCCTGTGGAACTCCCTTCCCTTTTCCTGTTTCCCTGTGAGCTATAATCTCCAGCTATTCAAGTGTAATGTCAATCGACATCTCCAGTTGCCTTGATCTATCCACTTCCCTCATCCTTTCTTCTATCACTCCTATCTGATCTTGCTCTAAATTTTCTGTAACCCCTTGCGTCCTAGTGGCTTCCCACCTTGCCTGGGGTGAAATGCTAAAAAAAAAAAAAAAAATCATCAATCAAATTTTATAATAATTTTGGTTCAGTTCCATTTTTTTTATCATATTTTGTTTTTTTTTCTACTTTTCCTTTCCTCATTCTTTTTCTACTTGCATCACATCTCAGAAGATTCCGGCCATTTTCGGAACTTGCTTGATTACATCCTCAATTCAAAATGAGTAAATATTTTTCTCTATTTTTTTTACTTTTGATTTAAAAAAAAACAAAACATTTTTTTAATCTATTAAACAACTCAAAAGAAAAAAAAATTATTGTTTTTATAAAAAATATATTAATGTTAGACTAAAATTTTACTTGAATAAGTAAAAAGAAAAGGAACTGAATTTAATTTCACTCATTTTGTTCTCCCTTTCATCATTTTCTTTTCCTTCCTTCCCTGAAACTAGATTTTATTTTACCCACTGAGCACAGCAAACTTTTTATGTGTGAATGAACATAAACAATGCAATGTTACTTTTATCAAACATTTTATATATATATATATATATATATATATATATATATATATGTGCACGGCCAAGTGGTTAAAACATTTGCAACTAAGAGACCTGGATTTGAATATCAGCATTGTAAATTTGTCAGGGAGCTACTTCTTGATGTTATGGGCTTGGAAAGGTGATCACACCATGTGTTACCATTGAAAAGCACCTGAAAACCATATCTCATGTTGACCATTATTATATGCTTTGCTATTCAGACCAGCATTCTCATCTTGGTTGTTAAACTCACACCATTTCAGCTGCTGTACTCTCCAGCCTTCTTTCATTATTTATGATGGAATATTTGAGATGAGAAATTATCATTATTATATGCTTTGCTATTCAGACCAGCAATCTCATCTTGGTTGTTATACTCACACCATTTTGGCTGTTGTACTCTCCAGCCTTCTTTCATTATTTATATTGGAATATTTGAGATGAGGAATTATCATTATTATATGCTTTGCTATTCAGACCAGCATTCTCATCTTGGTTGTTATACTCACACCATTTTGGCTGTTGTACTCTCCAGCCTTCTTTCATTATTTATGATGGAATATTTGAGATGAGGAATTATCATTATTATATGCTTTGCTATTCAGACCAGCATTCTCATCTTGGTTGTTATACTCACACCATTTTGGCTGTTGTACTCTCCAGCCTTCTTTCATTATTTATGATGGAATATTTGAGATGAGGAATTATCATTATTATATGCTTTGCTATTCAGACCAGCATTCTCATCTTGGTTGTTATACTCACACCATTTTGGCTGTTGTACTCTCCAGCCTTCTTTCATTATTTATGATGGAATATTTGAGATGAGGAATTATCATTATTATATGCTTTGCTATTCAGACCAGCATTCTCATCTTGGTTGCTATATGCATTTCAGCATTTTTACCTTGTAGTTTTCTTCAGCTGTCAGTCTTTGTATTTGGTAACCTTCTTGGAATTTCAATTCAAACTCCATTCAATCTATACAAGTAGAATGTTCACATTTTGATTTCCATACTTAGCTGACATAACTCTGATCAGTGATTACTCACCAGTCTTATTCACCTTTGTTTCATTTGTGGTACACACTGTCCACTGGATAAAAAATGCTAAATATATAGAAAGTCTGAAGGGAAACTTCTTCAAGCCTGAAAGAAGCCTGAAGCTTAGGAAGCAGTTCACAGGACAGTGATTCCAAATGAAGTTCTTTTTTAACTGTTCCTTCTCTTGTACTTCTTGCTTGTTGAACTCTCTTACAGCCTCTTGCTTTCAAATAAACTTGATCTTCAAAAATTTAAATGCAGTGTTAATTGTTATCTTTTGTCTTCTTAATTCCTGTTCTTTTATTGTTTTCACACCATAATAATGCTTTTCTATTTCTTTTATTATTTCACACTCAATGATCTCTTGTGCCTTAGTGGCTTTATTTATAGTTTATTCTTTCAATAAATTGTGGACAATATTTTGCTCTCTACAGTCAGAACATGCCTATCATTTAAACACCACACGTAGCAGTCATAATGTCCAAAATGTTACCAGAAGACTTGTGAAGGAAAGTTATAAAGAAGCACAACAATGCAGAAAGCTATAAATCTATAGGTAGTTGATTCAAGCTACTAAATAGTACTCTAGTGTCTTTGCTCAAGAAGTGGAAGTTTTATGGTGCCACTGCAATTCTCTGAATAACAGTAAGATAACAGCAAGAATTAGAACTAAACTTTTCAGGCAAGTCAAAATCAACTCTTTTATCACTCTTGAAGACATGAAGAAGTTTGTCCATCATGTTGAATTTACAACGCACAAACCCACAATATCTGGTATTTTGCTCAAGAAAGCTCTTTATGTGTATGTGACAAGAAAGAGGTCACCTTTGAAGAAACTCTGCCTCAAAAGCTCACCTGGAAAATGTGTTACTAAACATCAAAAAGACTCCATCTGTGTGGGAAAGAGTTAGCTGTTTAGATGAAATCAAAATATAATTTTTGGGCCAGTATTTTTGGTGTATATCTGACTTGTACCATATCCAGAAAGATTGGAAGCTGTTATGGATGCTATGAAGTACTGAATGTATTGTATGAATATCATGTGAGTACTTTTTTCAATAATTTAAGATAAATATTAAGTGATGGGAGCTCTTATATTTAAAAAAAAAATCTTTGAAAATGGCTAATAGTTTTCCAAATCACTCAGAACCAATAAGCGTTTGGAGAATTTTTACATTCATTAAGCCCAGAAAAGAAGACACTCAGACTTATACAAGAAAAGCATAATAAAAAACTTAAAAAAAAAAGGACCTTGTCAGTCTTGCTAAATGAAACATGTACTTAAGGGGTTTAGTATTTCTGGCCAAATATATATATATATATATATATATACATACATATATATTAGGAAAAACTATGACAAAGTGGAAAACGTTTTTTGCTTGACACATTTCGTTCTTTCGGATTTAAACTAAAGTGATGTTTATGTGATTACACATATAATCCATATTTTACACTTTTATATATATATATATATATATATATATATATATATATATATATATATATATATATATATATTTTTTACACTATGTATATATATATATATCTCCATATTTTTACTATATATATATATATATATATATATATATATATACACATTTTACACTCTTTATATATACCTATATATACACATTTTTACTACTATATATATATATGTATACACACATTTTACACTATATATATATATCCATATTCTACACTATATATATATATATGTATACACACATTTTACACTATATATATATATCCATATTCTACTATATATATATATGTATACACACATTTTACACTATATATATATATCCATATTTACACTATATATATATGTATACACACATTTTACACTATATATATATATATCCATATTCTACACTATATATATATATGTATACACATTTTACACTATATATATATATCCATATTCTACACTATATATATATATATATATATATATCCATATTTTTTACACTATATATATATATATATATTTTACACTATATATATATATATATAGATCCATATTTTACACTATATATATATATATATATATATATATATATATAGAGAGAGAGAGAGAGAGAGAGAGAGAGTGAGAGAGATATTTTCTAAGTTTAGCTTTGTCTGGCAAAATGCCAAAATTAGAAGAAAAAGAAAATATGAAGATTATGTATTGTCTGTAACTTTGAGAAGGATCATTAACTTTCCAAAGTTTTTACAGGTAAGTGAACCTTTTGATTATATCTTTGATCTTGCCAAAACAATATTTCAAGGAATCCATTGCAAAGCCTTCCTCAGGTGCTGTTTGTTTGCTATCATTTTTCATTTTTGTTTTACACTGCTGAAAGAGGAAGATTTTGTCTTTCAGAAGAAAGATACGGCAGGGATTTCACAAATGATGCTGACATGATCAAAGGCTCAAAGAAATGATTCTTCTTCTTTATGTATTGGGTCATTCAAGACGTGGGTGATGATGGTTCTCCACAACTTCCTTTCTTTTACAGATGAATGTAATTTTTATCTCCTTATTATCCATCTTAGTCCATGTTCTGCCAGTAGATAGAATAGTCTTTCCATCTGCCTCTCCAGCCTCCAATATGTCCTCAGAGTCATCCTTTTGCTAATGACCATACATTCTGTCTTCAGAGAATTTATGGTTATTCCTTTGTTGTAAAAGAAATTAGAAGGAACATTGTGATATGTTAATCTTTCAAAGGAGTCAATCCCACTGGCAGCATTTAAAATCCTTAAACATCAATTGCAAAAAGACAGAATGTATGGTTGTTAGTGAAATGAACAGCTAAACATGCAAGTTATAAATTTGAGAACCAAAATCAAACAAGTAAAGCATTTTAAATATCTGGGAAGTGTTTTAACGGTGGATGGAAAATACAACACTGAAATGCCTTCCAAAAGCTAAGCAAAGTATTAAGAAATAGAAAGATTTCATTAGAAACAACAAAGAGGCTACTGAACTATTATATAATATCAGTCCTCTTATATGGCAGCAAATGCTAAACAATCTTTTCACTGATGATGAAGAGACTTTAAGCAACAGAAATATGGTTCTACAGAAGGATGCTGATATTACCATGGACCAAAAATATGACTAATGACAAATTTTTAGAAAAAATGAAAACAAAAAGGACACTTATATGTAATATCAGAGAGAGATAGCTAAAATTTCTAGAGCACATAAGGAGGAAAGAGGGCTTGGAAAATTTGATACTTACAGGACAGATTGAAGCCAAGGAAGACAGATAAAAAGAATGCATAACCTATCTAGTGAGTTTGAGTAAATGGTTGGTGGAACAAGGTTTAGGAAAGATAACAAAAAGATAAAATTTATTAAAAGCTAGAAAGAACAGGAAATTGAAGAAAGCTATGATTATCGATGTCTTGAAGGGACATGGCATATAGAACAAGAACTACCTGTGGGATAAATGCAACTATCTCATCTACAACATAGGCCTTTGTAAATGTAACAAAATCTAGTTTCTCTGATTTGCTTCCTTGTATTGAATGAAATTTCTATTACTGAAGGTTGAACTGGAATTTGATGTATTGGGTGTGTGTCAGGATGATTTGATATACACAAGGGCCAATTTATGTATTTTGATAGCTAAAGAAGGATTCAGGCTGTGGACAGTGTGGCAGCAAAAGATTTAAAAGTTATGTTTGTGTCTTGAAAATGATATCATGGTGCTGGAATCAATTTTCTTTGTTTTTAATTAATTCTAGTCATGAACACCGGGTTGGGGAATAAGTGCACTGCCAAGAGATGTTTGCCTCACAAATAGAATAGAACTGAACTTAGAAATGGTAAGAATGTTAAAGAACTCAATTCTCTGATACCCACAAAAATCTTTCATTTTTATTTTTATTTTATTTTTTTTTACAAAATAATGAAGCTAGCCTTTTCAGCAATACCTGATAAATAGGAAAAAGGATCATGGCAATTAACACAGAAGGAGAAATCTAAATTAAAACATACACAAAAAAAAAAAAAATCAAAGCACTAAAAAAACAAAGATAAAAAACAAAAATGAAACAAAACAAAACCAAACAAAACAAAAAAGTAAAAACAAGTTAGTCCTTTCTGTTTTCCTGGCTCCAGCATTCATGTTGACTGGATTTTAGCTGTTTGAGGGTGTAAGAGAGTTATTTTATTGAGCAGAATTTGGCTTAATTAGTGCTTGTAATACAAAAAAGGGATTTTGCAGAACATGTAAGGAATTCAAAAAAATATTCAGCTGTGGAATTTCCAGATATTTTTGGTAATTAAATTATTTGCATTCTACACTAATCATTCTAAAGTTAAATTTTAAAGTGAAACTCTGTTACAGTAGGTAATTTTAATAGTTAACTTGAATACACTGCTAAAGAACAATACAATATTTACAACACACACACACACACACATATTTCTTATAAACATTAATTTTAGTGGATACACATGTTTTGGTTGATATCTCTGTTTCTTTTTTTTCTTAAACAGTGAAACTGATAACAATCAGCCTGGGACAAGTAGGCATAAAATCCAGTCTTGTATTGGTTATCAAAACAGTTATCCACTAAAAATAACATAGGAATAATGTTTGTTTAAAAAATTCCATTTAAGAACATATATATATATATATATATAAAACATGTATATACACACTATTTACATTATTCGGACTATTCTCCTCATCTTTGTCACCATATTTATTACAACCTTTCAGCCATTGTACACTCCGGCCTTCTTCAGGTGATTGGAATGTCAAACTAAACCCTTTATTTCACTCACTGGAGTAGACTGTTCTAATTCTACATGCCATGTCTAATGGATGTCTGTTATCAGTTATCTCCTGTTAATTCCCCTCTTCAAGTTCGCCGCCGCCTTAACCAGGTATTGAACTCACACTCTTTGGGTCCTGTCATCTCAGAAATATAGACAGACATTGCTAGTATCTAGTTATTTGATTTTTATCCTATATTAATATATATATATATATATATATATATATATATATATATATATATATATATATATATATATCTTATTGAATAAATTACAAACATTATGTCAGTTTATTTTTGTCATAATCCTTTCATATTCATGAATATTTTTCCATATATTACAACTGAATAAGGCAAGAAATGCACTGTAACAGTGAGATTCACTTTTAATTTCCAAGTACTTTCCATCTTTTTCTGATATCATCATCAGGGGTGCAACTTGTAAGGAAAAAACTCTGTGTAGCTATCCATTACTGAATTTTCTTCTTTTGCATTTAAATGCTATAGCTGACAGTTATGCTTTAGCAATCATTAGAATGTGAAAATTAGTTATGCTATAGCATTCATAAGAACATACAACCATGACATTCAAACATAAAAGAAAAATTCCATAATGGATAACTGTTCATTTACTTTTTCATAGTGTACAAATATTTTTTATATCTAGATATTCATAGTAAAAGATAAATTACAGTCTTACACTGAATTGTTACAAATAGTAATTGTTGCTATGAAATATATTTCTACATAACAGAAACAGGTAGCCCATTTCCCTTCAACCATGAAAGTGAAAAAAATAGTGCTAAATCCTTTCTCTGGTTTCAATGAATATATGTACCAAGTTTGTGGGCTCTATATAAATTCATTTTTTTAATGAACAGACAAACACTCCCCAATTAAATGTATAGATAATTCATATTTAAATTCTTGTTATGAAGATATTTCTATAGTTTTTAAATAAAACTTAAAATAAAAATCTGATATTAATTATAGGAGGCTAAAAAACAATAGAGAATAAACTAAAGGTTTTTTGATAAATATTCAGTATTAACAATAGGTTATAAAAATCTTTTATTAGTTATTGATTTCTCGTGTCATTAGTGACCCTCATCTCATTTGTAAGGAAGTGGGTATTAATGGATTAAATAACTAAAAACATCATAAAATAGAATTACTACATACAAGACTGTCATAATTAAGTCTGTAAATGACTGATAAAATATCGACAATATTCAGTGGAGATGGAAAGGGAAATTTTATTTTCATCAACTTTGTACGTACAAAAATACAATTATATTAACTAAACATTAGACTAAAGTTTTTTTGTTTTTTTTTTCTTAGCTTTAATGAATAATTTCAACAAATTTTATTACAGTTCAACTTGGCGTCTCCTTGGGCAAACAAAACACAATTACATCAAATATTTCTGCCTCGCTGAATATAACAGATCAGCACTTCATCATAACAATAATTGTCTTCAGTTCATATAAACAGATGGTTTTCTGTAAGTTTTATCTTTTATATGCCTTGTCTCGTCAAGACAGGGGTAATCATGCTTCTCCACACACACACACAAACACTTATTTCTTCTTCTTATAAATGTCAGTACACATATTTGAGTAGACATCCCTATTTTTTTAAACAGTAAAATTGATATCTACCAGCCTAGAAGCACTGAAAGTCTAATTAAAGAACATATATCTCTTAGCAGGGATTGAACTTGCATTCTTTTTTTTACTTTAATTCTCCCGACGAATTTTTTCGTTGGGGTTTTTGACAAATATTGGATCGTTTCTTGGCCTATGGCTGAGATTCGATCAAGGCTTCAACTAGTTTGGACTGGCTCCGGCCGGGACTTGCTAGGACAAGTCATGACCAGCTTTGACTAGGCTCTGACCAGCTTGGACAAGCTATGACCAGTTTTGGACCAGTGGCCTTTGAGTGGAAACACTCGGGTCTCCCACATTAAATGACCTTGTGTCACATCTTGACTTTGTGGGTGTCAAGTAAATACCATTCTTTTTTTTACTTTAAGGAAACCACCATTTTGTGAGGTGTGTTTTTTTCTGTTTCAGCCACAGAAGCATCTACAGCAAAGCAAGACTCAATTACTCTATGTAAGGAATGTGCATCTCTTGTTAACAAAAATGACAAAATTTATTAAGAGCTACAAAGGACATAAAACCGTGGAGAGCCATGATCATTTACATCCTGATGGGATACAACACATAGAAGAATAAACACCACTTGTTGCAGATTTTAAGTCCATTTGTTCTCACTTGCTTTCATACCCAAAAGGTAAAATGTAATTTTTAGGTAATTAATGGATTTACTAGCAATAACTGAGAAGATTTCATGGTTTTCTAATTTAATTTTCTGATGAGTCATAATTTTCAAGTTAATGATTGCAAATTCCACAACTATAAAATATCCATAGAAATTCCCATATTGAATTGTTAAATATTTAAACTCAACAAAATTTAGCATAATATTGCAATAATAAATATGAAAGCAGATTATTATTTAAAGAAGCTGGTACAAGTGAAAAATTCAAAATTGACAAAGATTTTCTATTTCACTGAAGCAGACATTAAACATATGACAGTGTTATTGTCTCTTTCTTTCTTCTCTTAACTCCTATTAAATCAAACACTATCTCTGATACATCTTTTTCTTGTCTTTCCTTGAAATCAAAATAGAACTATTCATTATTTATCTGAGGTAACGGGAGGGTGTAACGCATATGCCCACTTACAAGTGGAATTATAATGTTTTAATATAAACATTAACATAATTACAAACACACAGATATATATATATATATATATATATATATATATATATATATATATATATATATATATATATAAGATAGATAGATAGATAGATAGATAAATAGATAGATAGATAGATATAGTAAGATGAAAAAAACTTGAGAGATAAAAAAATAATAATGAAGATGATAAAAAAAATAATAATATTTATTGTGCATTATTAGCCCTTTAGACCAAATAGAAGCATGATGAGAAAAAATATTAAAAATCAGAATTTTCAGACACACCTGTGACCATTTTCAATGAGAAATAAAATGAATTTGGACATTTTGGGGGAATTATTTTACTATCATTCATATATATATATATATATATATATATATATATATATATATATATATTCATGAATTATTCACACAAAAACAAATGCAAAGGTTAATGATTTAATTGGCGAGAAATCCATCGTCGCAAACAATTCAAATAATATACAAAAACCTCCGAATCTATTATGAATGAAAAGATACTTGTTTCTACAAATTTCTGCCGTATTAGTTCTTATTTTTACTACAAGCTTTCGTCTGTTCCTACAGACATCTTCAGGTATAGAATAGATGTTGTTCTTGTTTTTTCTCTTAGTAATAAGAGGACAACGAAAATATATGTATTGTTGTATCCGAAAATGCTATTGGAAATGAGTTATTGTTTTTGGAGCGTGCAATAGCAACGCTGAGTTTGATTTTAAATTTTTTACAGTTGTGCGTTCATGTACAAATATGGTGATGAACAAATTTTTTACTGGTAAATTTTCTGTCAAAGTGGCATGAACTATATTGTTCAATAATTACAGTAATGTCGCACTTATTATCCAAAAGTCGCACTTGGATCAGTTATTTTAATTTTGATAAACGTGCAATCAATTTGCAAATTCATGAATTATTCACACAAAAACAAATGCAAAGGTTAATGATTTAATTGGCGAGAAATCCATCGTCGCAAACAATTCAAATAATATACAAAAACCTCCGAATCCGTTATTTTTGTGATATATATATATATATATATATATATATATATATCACAAATTTTATGGAAGTAGATTTGCATTTATTTGCATACTGCAGTCAAACAAGAGGTCACAGGGACCCTGTTTTTGCAACCACAAGACCTCAAGAGATAATATAGGCGATGTGAAATTGACTTCAGAGGTCATTCAATGCTACTAGATGTCATGAAAGAGCATGGCATGCCATTTCTAGCCAAATTAAATAATTTCTAGCACAATGCACTGAGATAGTGACTTTGCTATGAAGTACAAAATTGTTTTTTTGATCTTACTAGTGGTAGGGCAATAACAGTTCAATTCAACCAGTGAGCTTTGAAGAGGTAGAACCAGTTTGTAGTCTTCCTGATCTGTATTGCAGCCAAACAGTTACATTCTTACAGCTAAATTGGCACTTGGGGCATCTTAGGGAGAGAAAGAAGCTAGGATAGGTGGTGTTCACCGCCAAAGTCATTAAAATTTGCGAATGATAAATTTGAGAATAAAACAGATTTATTTAGCCAAACAAAATTAGCTAAAAAGAGCTAAAACAAGAAAGATAAAAAAAAAAAAAATGATCTTTTCTGTTGTGTCACCCAGAAAAAAGAAAAGAGGTTTCAAAATGTTCAGGATTGAACTTGATTTTTTTCCCAGCTGTTTTAAAACAACTGGAAACTACAGAAACTACCAGTGGCTTTCTGAACAAGAATGATGTAATTGAAGTAATAAAAACAAAACTGTTGTAATTGTCATTGGGTAATAGTTAATGAGGTGTGTCTAGTTAAACATTACTATTGAGTTTTGAATTTGAGCCTCACTGGGTCCACCATGCTTGTGGCCATATGTCAAAATTAATCTAAACTAAGTAATGAGTTTGCTCATCACATGCTGCCTTATATTGATGGCCATATGCCAAACTAGACATATTTTTTTAAAAAAAATTAATGTTTCTTCAGGATAGAAACAATTGTAACTCTCCACAGATTTTTACTTATTATCAATGAACTGTCATGTCTGAGATATAGAGCAGATTACTGTAAAAACAAATTCTTAGAGAAGGTGCAATTTTGTAATCAGGGTCAGCACTACCCCTGAACCCCACTGATCAGGAGCCCTGGCTAGTGCTTTGTGACCCTCATTCTCTTACCAACATTTGCTTTTTTTCTGCCTACATGTATTATGAATTAAGCTAAGCACAACAGACCATTAAAGGATGAAAAAGTTTTGCATATTTTGATGTTATTCTGATTTTTTTTTTTTTTTTGCACAAGACCCTTGCAGGCTATTTTGGTTGATCTCATAGTTGGGACAGAGCTTCCCAGGCCTCAACTTCCAGCTTTGTTAGAGTTCAAAAGTGTTAACATTAGCTAGTGGATGATGAATTATTTCCCACCCTACAACCCATTTCCCCTTTGACAAAATGTCAAGAGCCTATCTATGCTCTATCACTATTTTCATGACAAAATATTTAGATGAGCTACATTCTTTAGTTCCACCAGTTCAGACCTTTGCAGTTAGAACTCACCATGCCACACACAGGCTCAACTCATGCTCATTCCCTTCATATTCTATTGGTAAGGAAAAAGTTCCACACTGCTAATTTTCCAGAACATTGGGAACTTTGAACATTTCCTTAAAAAAATTTTACACATTGAAACACCAGTTCTTGTATGATCAGTGAAGTTAAGCAATGTCATGTCTGGTCAATACTGAGATGAGTAACTGTTTGCAAATATCAGGTGCTGTAAACTTGAATATGAAGGTGGTGTAATGGATAATGGCCTGGAATTATTCATTGGAGAGCCAAGTTCCAATTGCAGTTGTTTTTTATATTCACTTACATGTAAACACCCATGGGAAAGATATGAATCCACATCTTCTTCTCTCAGCTATGGATTAATTAATAGGACCTGTATCACTAAATCATTATTATCTAAAAAACAAATATTCTTACAATCTAAAAATATTTTCTGGCTTTAAATAACAATGGGTTGATAAGCCATAGAAAAGGAATCAATCAACTAACCATTAAAAATTTTGATGCAGATGTGTGATGACGTGTAAACTGGATAAATGTAATAAAAAACAGATCTTGTCCATCAATTTCAATAAAAGATGTTTGAATGGAGTCTTATTGCCAAAGAATACATTATATATGTGTATGCATTAATTTTCTTGCACATGGGCATATCTATTTATGCATATTTGAATATGTAAATATGATTTTGTATATATGTGTAGGTCACTGTGTATGTAGCGAAATATGCGTTTATAAGGGCATATAATGCTACTACATATAATGTGTTTGATTCTGCGAGGAAAACACAAAAAGCAATAAACTTTCACGCCTGTATAACAACATTTCGGCCTGGGAGCAGTAATTTGTTGACAGCTTCTTCCTGTTGTTCAAGCCCAGAGAATTATAGATGCAACCTCAGCTGCCTTGTGCTGAAAAGGCCTAAGCGCCAACAGTGTTTTGGCTTGTTCGGCAAGTGACCCCTCTCCCCACTACCCCCAACACACTCACATTCAGTCTTCTCACCCCTCCTTCCTGTTCTTCAGGTTTTCTCACTACCCAGGCCAGAGAACAGTATCCAAGTGTTGAGCATCGTTCAACTCAATTGCATCTTAGAATCTATGAGCTATGTTAATGCTGAGAACACTCCTTTTTTTTTTCTTCTTCATTTTAGACATTCATCTTTGAATCTACCCTGCTTCAGCCGACATCCCCCACCCCCAATCCCACCAGCCACTGACCTGGACAAGCCTTCCTACATATCTTATCTTGTTGAAGCATGAATTTCAGTAATGGCTCTATACAACTTGTTTTTGATATGATAAAAGTAGCCGTGTCCAAGTTCTGGCTGGAGTCTCTGTCCACACTCGACCCCTGCAAGTTGAAAGTTTGGTAGCAATAACACTGCACAATTACAATGATGTATGCATTTTGTATTTTTATGTATGCACAATCAATATCACAAAGACAACACAAGAAAGGGTTAAATGTCAATTTCCACTTACAACCAGTATTAATTTTCTATCGCTATTAAACATAGAGCTTGCGATTTTACAAGTATAGTAACATTCTTAGCCTACATAAGCAGGAGAAACTTCAGCCAGAGTTTTGGAATGAGAAAAATAAATGTTGCTTTCTTGATTAATTGATTTGTCTTTTTATGGCTTATCAACATTGTGCAGGTTATTTGAAGCCAGAAAATATCTTTATAAGACTTATTCTGACAATCATACAAGTCCTACAGTTTAACTCATATCTGGTGGGGGAGAACAGGTAGATTCATTCTTACCCAAGAACATTTGCATGTAAGTGAATATAACAAATGCAACTGGAATTGAAACTCAGCTGTCCGTTTTCTCAATCTATGCTGTTATCCATTATGCCACACACACATCCAAGCTTACACCACCTGGTATTCTCAAGCAGTCACACATCTAAGTATTATTCAGGTTTAACATTGCTTAACTTCAGGGAACATATGAAAATCAATGTTCCAGCATGATATGGTTGTAAACCCAATATTAAGTTGACTATGCCAACTTGAAAAGTCTATTATACTGAATAACAAGGATTGTGTGACTGGGATAAAAATGGGATTTTTAGACAAAATCAAATGAGCTGCTATCAAATCTGAACTCAGAATTGTTCTCACATGTCAGCAATAATCTCCATACTACTACTACTACTACTACTACTATATAATAATAATAATAATAATAATAATAATAATAATAATAATAATAAGAAGAAGACGCGGTTGGGATTACAACGAGAATGACGTGTTTTAAGCTCTTCCAAACGTAACGTTTTTTTACGCATATGAAATTTTGTTATTTTACTATTTTAACGTAAGCATGAATTTTTCTTCGTATTATTATTATTTAATTTATTTGTTTCTCCTTTAAATGATACTGATAGATTAATCAATTATTTAATTTTTTCTTATTCATATATCCCTCAGTTTTCAATATCCCCCCAAAAACAAAAACATGACAGGTAAAAAACAATACAATTTCTACGATATTCTTTCTTAGAAGGATTGCGTATTTTTTCAACAGCGCTATTTTCAACGACTTTGAAAATAACGGGATTTACAGATGGGCCAATAAATTATTCCTCTATTAGTTTAGACCCTGCTGTAACAATAAAAGATTTAGAACAAGGAGGCTTATAATACCTAGGTGTAAATGAGAGTGAAGGAATTCACCATAAGAAAATGAAAGAAATAGTGCGTAAAAGTACTATAGAAGGGTACGACTGGTATTAAAACTGAATTGAATTCTCAGAACAGAATTATGGCCATTAATAACCTTGCCATCCCAGTGGTCCAATATAGTTTCAACATCTTGAACTGGACTCTAAATGACATCAGACAAATGGATTCTAAAACATTTTTTCTTTCTTTCTTTCTTTCTAAGTATAAGATGCATCATCCAAGGCTGATCAGAATGGTCTATACATACCCCGTAAAGAAGGTGGAAGAGGTCTTATTCAGCTAGAATTGTCATACAAGACAACAACTATTGGCTTACTAACTTACATGGAAACAACAAATGACTGGATGATAAAATTAGTGAAACTAACATGAAAACAGAAAGAAAAATATTCAATAATAAAAGAAGGCAGTAAATACAAAACAACATTTACATTTAGTAGATTCTGTAGTAAATCAAAACAGAAAAGAACCAACTATTGCAGCAAAAGATATGAAAAAAGAAAGCCAAGGATAAAGCCCTTGAACAGATGAAACAACGCTGGCAAGACAAACCTCTGCATGGCCAATATCCAGAACGTGCAAATAAACCCAATGTTGATAAAGTTAATACCATCGATGGTTACGAGCATCTGGATTAAAGTCTGAAACTGAAGGTTTTATTTTGCAGCGCAAGACCAGAGTCTTTTCACTAGGGAATTTTCAGGCAAATATCATACATAATAATGTGGATCCAAAATGCAGGTTCTGTGACAAATACCAAGAAACAATAGACCATCTAATCAGGATGTTCTATACTTGCCCCAAATGAATATAAAATCGTCACGATAGAGTAACTTACACTGGACAATGTGCAAACACTTTGGAAAATGTGTAAGCAAACACTGGTATGAACATCGGCCAGCGCCGGTTACAGAAATAGAAGATGTCACCATTCTATGGGATTATACCATCCACACAGACAGAAAAATTGAAGCAAATAGGCCGGACATTATTGTCAAAAACCAGAAAAAAAAAATTTGCCTACTAATTGATATGGTTTGTCCAGCGGATTGTAACATAAAACCAAGGAATTTAAAAAACTATCAAAATACAAAGACCTGGAAATTGAAATAAAAAATGTGGAAATTGAAAACAAGAATAATACCAGTGGTAATAGGTCAAACTTGGAATTATAAAAAATGGAACAAAACAACACATTGAAAGAATGAAACCCCAGCTTAAGAGACATACAGAAAATTGTAAAACAAAGTACAGCACAACACACTAAGGAGAACTTTGTCTATGTAACGCTAGCAACTTCATCGGAGATAAAAAAAAAAAAAAAAAAACTATGAATGTGGCCATAACAACACACCACGACCTGCCTTAGGTCTTTCCGCAGACTTGGTAGGTAGTGTGTCCATAGCAGAAATCGAAAAATGATAATAATAATAATAATAATAATAATAATAATAAACATGCTTTCTTATTGACATGACAGTTCCTGCAGACTGTAATGTATCTTTGAAGATTTTCAAAAAAGTATCAGAAATTTTGGCACATGAGGACATCCATAATTTCAGTTGCGGTTGGAGCCCTTTGGTTTGACTGAAAAAAGTTTCCAATAGATATATTGAAGGAATCCCTGGTAGCCTATATCCTAAACAATAAAAAAAAATTGTTCTCACAAGTACAGCTATCACCTTACGAAGGGCTTTATCCATATAATAATGTGTGTGATCTTAGCTTGTTTATTATTTTTTTTTATTACAAAAACGTTCAGTGGAAAATGTCATGATGACATTTTTGACATTAGGTCTCTGGTTGGGACCCAGAAGGAAATCAGTATACAACAGAAACTGAACAAAATAATAATAATAACAATACTAATAATAACTACTGCTAGAAAGAGATAGTGTTTTAATGTGAATGTTTCACAGTTTTCTTATTTGAATTTCCTAATGAATCTTAATTCTTAAGTTAATCATTGAATAAGCTCATAGCAAGTTCTATGACAATAACACATACATAGAAATTCCCCTGTTAGAAATATTTGAGCTTAATAACTTTAACAAAATATTGCAATAGAAATCATAAATATGAATGCTGATTTCTATTTTAAGAAGTGGGTACAAATGAAAAGATTTGAAGTTGGCAACTTTTCCAAAATCTATCTATTTTTTTTTCTTTCTTTCTTTCTTTCTTAAACCAAATAGTGTCTTTCTCCTCTTTCTATGTGATCAAAATGGAATAGTCCATTATTTATGAGGTATTGGCAGGAGACATTAAACACTTCTATCTTCCCTTTTTTCTTTTTTCTCACTGAAAACAAGTAGTGTCTTTTCCTTTCTTTCCATGCAATCAAAATGGCATAGTTCATTATTTATGAGGTACTAATAGTGCAAACTAATGACGGAAGGGACAAGCACAATTATTATATAGATAATAATAATAATAATAACAAACAAAATGATTGATGTAATTCTTCCAATAATTTTCAACAGTCAGAAAAGAGCACAATTTTAGGAAATGAAGAAAAGAAACAACACATTGCTTGACAATGTTCAACAATATTTCAGCATAATAATGATAATAATAAACTCAATCAGTATTCCAATAATAATAATAATAGTGCTAGGAATTATGAAAAAAGAATACTGACCACTATTCTTGATCCAAAAGATTGTGCTCGTGAGCACTGCTCACAAACTTAAAAAGTTCTTTCAATGTAATATGCTCAAGAATTTTCTAAGAAAAACTTTCATTTACCTCTTGTTTCAAGTAACAGACCATATTAAAAAAGCAAACCAGAAACAATGAAAACAATAATAATAATATCGATAATCAATGTGACAGATTATAAACTTATTCTATTGGAATTTGTATGCAAATGCTCATATATTCCTGAAACCCTACACATTTTGCAATGATTTCTTTTTTGTATTTAGATGGTTCTTCTATTGATTTACTGAATTTTATAGCCATGACATAACTTTTAGTTTTTCACAGTCTCCATTTAATTCATTTACACATTTTAACTTACATAGATTTTAGCTGTACATAGACATACACATTTTAATGAAAGTTTAAAATATCTCTACAAAATTATATAATAATGTATAATTAAGAAAAATAATGCTGGGAATGTTACCTACATATCCAACCAATAGTACTAACAATCATGATCTGTTTCTGGGTTCAATTTGAAGACAGCTTGTAAAACAAACCAGCAGACTCAAAACATAATAATAATAATAATAATAATAATAATAATAATAATAATAATAATACCTAGGTAAAACAAATATCAAAAAAAGAGGTTAATAAAACAAACTAGTAATATCAGACACAAAACAAATGATAATAATACAGTCTCAAAACATAATAATGATAATAATAATAATAATACCTAGGTAATATCAAAAGAGGTTGTAAAACAAACTAGTAATATCAGTCTAAAACAAAAAACATAATAATAATAATAATAATAATGATAATAATAATAATAATACCTAGGTAATATCAAAAGAGGTTGTAAAACAAACTAGCAGACTCAAAACATAATAATAATAATAATAATAATGATAATAATAATAATAATACCTAGGTAATATCAAAAGAGGTTGTAAAACAAACTAGCAGACTCAAAACATAATAATAATAATAATAATAATGATAATAATAATAATAATAATACCTAGGTAATATCAAAAGAGGTTGTAAAACAAACTAGTAGACTCAAAACATAATAATAATAATAATAATAATAATAATAATAATAATACCTAGGTAATATCAAAAGAGGTTGTAAAACAAACTAGCAGACAAAAAAACATAATAATGATAATAATAATAATAATACCTAGGTAATATCAAAAGAGGTTGTAAAACAAACTAGCAGACTCAAAACATAATAATAATAATAATAATAATGATAATAATAATAATAATACCTAGGTAATATCAAAAGAGGTTGTAAAACAAACTAGCAGACTCAAAACATAATAAATAATAATAATAATAAAATAATAATAATAATAATAATAATGATAATAATAATAATAATAATACCTAGGTAATATCAAAAGAGGTTGTAAAACAAACTAGTAGACTCAAAACATAATAATGATAATAATAATAATAATACCTAGGTAATATCAAAAGAGGTTGTAAAACAAACTAGACTCAAAACAGACTCAAAACATAATAATAATAATAATAAAATAATGATAATAATAATAATAATACCTAGGTAATATCAAAAGAGGTAAAAACAAAAAACAAACTAGCAGACTCAAAACATAATAATAATAATAATAATAATAATGATAATAATAATAATAATACCTAGGTAATATCAAAAGAGGTTGTAAAACAAACTAGCAGACTCAAAACATAATAATAATAATAATAATAATAATGATAATAATAATAATAATACCTAGGTAATATCAAAAGAGGTTGTAAAACAAACTAGCAGACTCAAAACATAATAATGATAATAATAATAATAATACCTAGGTAATATCAAAAGAGGTTGTAAAACAAACTAGCAGACTCAAAACATAATAATAATAATAATAATAATGATAATAATAATAATAATACCTAGGTAATATCAAAAGAGGTTGTAAAACAAACTAGCAGACTCAAAACATAATAATAATAATAATAATAATGATAATAATAATAATAATACCTAGGTAATATCAAAAGAGGTTGTAAAACAAACTAGCAGACTCAAAACATAATAATGATAATAATAATAATAATACCTAGGTAATATCAAAAGAGGTTGTAAAACAAACTAGCAGACTCAAAACATAATAATAATAATAATAATAATAATGATAATAATAATAATAATACCTAGGTAATATCAAAAGAGGTTGTAAAACAAACTAGCAGACTCAAAACATAATAATAATAATAATAATAATGATAATAATAATAATAATACCTAGGTAATATCAAAGAGGTTGTAAAACAAACTAGCAGACTCAAATAATAATAATGATAATAATAATAATAATACCTAGGTAATATCAAAAGAGGTTAATAAAACAAACTAGCAGACTCAAAACATAATAATAATAATAATAATAATGATAATAATAATAATAATACCTAGGTAATATCAAAAAAGAGTTGTAAAACAAACTAGCAGACTCAAAAAAATAATAATAATAATAATAAATAATAATAATAATAATACCTAGGTAATATCAAAAGAGGTTGTAAAACAAACTAGCAGACAAACATAAAACATAATAATAATAATGATATAATAATAATAAAACCTAGGTAATATCAAAAAGAGGTTGTAAAACAAACTAGCAGACTCAAAACATAATAATAATAATAATAATAATGATAATAATAATAATAATACCTAGGTAATATCAAAAGAGGTTATAAAACAAACTAGCAGACTCAAAACATAATAATAATAATAATAATAATGATAATAATAATAATAATATCAAAAGAGGTTGTAAAACCTAGGTAATATCAAAAGAGGTTAATAAAACAAACTAGCAGACTCAAAACATAATAATGATAATAATAATAATAATACCTAGGTAATATCAAAAGAGGTTGTAAAACAAACTAGCAGACTCAAAACATAATAATGATAATAATAATAATGATAATAATAATAATAATACCTAGGTAATATCAAAAGAGGTTGTAAAAACAAACTAGCAGACTCAAAACATAATAATGATAATAATAATAATGATAATAATAATAATAATACCTAGGTAATATCAAAAGAGGTTGTAAAACAAACTAGCAGACTCAAAACATAATAATAATAATAATAATAATGATAATAATAATAATAATACCTAGGTAATATCAAAAAGAGGTTGTAAAACAAACTAGCAGACTCAAAACATAATAATGATAATAATAATAATAATACCTAGGTAATATCAAAAGAGGTTGTAAAACAAACTAGCAGACTCAAAACATAATAATAATAATAATAATAATAATAATAATAATAATAATACCTAGGTAATATCAAAAGAGGTTTAAAACAAACTAGCAGACTCAAAACATAATAATAATAATAATAATAATGATAATAATAATAATAATACCTAGGTAATATCAAAAGAGGTTGTAAAACAAAAACAAAAACTAGCAGACTAATAAAAACATAATAATAATAATAATAATAATGATAATAATAAATAATAATAATACCTAGGTAATATCAAAAGAGGTTGTAAAACAAACTAGCAGACTCAAAACATAATAATGATAATAATAATAATAATACCTAGGTAATATCAAAAGAGGTTGTAAAACAAACTAGCAGACTCAAAACATAATAATAATAATAATAATAATAATGATAATAATAATAATAATACCTAGGTAATATCAAAAGAGGTTGTAAAACAAACTAGCAGACTCAAAACATAATAATAATAATAATAATAATGATAATAATAATAATAATACCTAGGTAATATCAAAAGAGGTTGTAAAACAAAACTAGCAGACTCAAAACATAATAAAATAATAATAATGATAATAATAATAATAATACCTAGGTAATATCAAAAGAGGTTGTAAAACAAACTAGCAGACTCAAAATAATAATAATGATAATAATAATAAAAACATAATATCAAAAGATAAAACAAATAATCAAAATGATAATAATAATAATAATAATATGGTAATATCAAAAGAGGTTGTAAAACAAACTAGCAGACTCAAAACATAATAATAATAATAATAATAATAATGATAATAATAATAATAATACCTAGGTAATATCAAAAGAGGTTGTAAAACAAACTAGCAGACTCAAAACATAAAAATAATAATAATGATAATAATAATAATAATACCTAGGTAATATCAAAAGAGGTTGTAAAAAAACAAACTAGCAGACTCAAAACATAATAAATAATAATAATAATAATGATAATAATAATAATAATACCTAGGTAATATCAAAAGAGGTTGTAAAACAAACTAGCAGACTCAAAAAACATAATAATAATAATAATAATAATGATAATAATAATAATAATACCTAGGTAATATCAAAAGAGGTTGTAAAAACAA
>CAHIKZ030000819.1:462500-495000 GCA_903632075.3 Acanthosepion pharaonis
TAATAATGATAATAATAATAATAATACCTAGGTAATATCAAAAGAGGTTGTAAAACAAACTAGCAAAAACATAAAAACATAATAATAATAATAATAATAATGATAATAATAATCAAAAGAGGTTGTAAAACAAACTAGCAGACCAAAAGGTAATATCAAAAGAGGTTGTAAAACAAACTAGCAGACTCAAAAAACATAATAATAAATAATAATAATAATAATACTAGGTAATATCAAAGAGGTTAATAACAAATAGCAGACTAATAAAAATAATAATAATGATAATAATAATAGCAGACTCAAAACATAATGATAATAATAATAATACCTAGGTAATATCAAAAGAGGTTGTAAAACAAACTAGCAGACTAAAAAATAATAATAATAATAATAATAATAATGATAATAATAATAATAATACCTAGGTAATATCAAAAGAGGTTGTAAAAACAAACTAGCAAGACATAATAATAATAAAACATAATAATAATAACAAAATAAGACTCAAAAAAATAATGATAATAATGATAATAATAATAATAATAACCTAGGTAATATCAAAAGAGGTTGTAAAACAAACTAGCAGACTCAAAACATAATAATAATAATAATAATAATGATAATAATAATAATAATACCTAGGTAATATCAAAAGAGGTTGTAAAACAAACTAGCAGACTCAAACATAATAATGATAATAATAATAATAATAATAATAATAATAATACTAGGTAATATCAAAGAGGTTGTAAAACAAACTAGCAGACTCAAAAACATAATAATAATAATAATAATAATGATAATAATAATAATAATACCTAGGTAATATCAAAAGAGGTTGTAAAAAACAAACTAGCAGACTCAAAACATAATAATAATAATAATAATGATAATAATAATAATAATACCTAGGTAATATCAAAAGAGGTTGTAAAACAAACTAGCAGACTCAAAACATAATAATGATAATAATAATAAAAACATATATCAAAAGATAAACAAACTAGCAGACTCAAAACATAAAATGATAATAATGATAATAATAATAATAATAATAATTAGGTAATATCAAAAAGAGGTTGTAAAAACAAACTAAAAGACTAAAAAACATAATAAAAATAATAATAATAATGATAATAATAATAATAATACCTAGGTAATATCAAAAGAGGTTGTAAAACAAACTAGCAGACTCAAAAAATAATAATAATAATAATAATAATGATAATAATAATAATAATACCTAGGTAAATCAAAAGAGGGTATGAAACAAACTAGCAGACTAAAATAATAATAATAATAATAATAATAATAATAAAAGAGTAATATCAAACTAGGGATTTAATAAAACAAACTAATAGACTCAAAATAATAATGATAATAATAATAATAATACCTAGGTAATATCAAAAGAGGTTGTAAAACAAACTAGCAGACTCAAAAAAATAATAATAATAATAATAATAATGATAATAATAATAATAATACCTAGGTAATATCAAAAGAGTTTGTAAAAACAAACTAGCAGACTAAAAAAACATAATAATAATAATAATAATAATGATAATAATAATAATAATACCTAGGTAATATCAAAAGAGGTTGTAAAACAAACTAGCAGACTCAAAAATAATAATAATAATAAATAATAATAATGATAATAGCATAATAATAAAATAATAATAATGATAATATAATAATAATACCTAGGTAATATCAAAAGAGGTAATAAACAAACTAGCAGATCAAAACAAATAATAAAAAAATAATAATAATAATAATATCAAAATGATAATAATAATAATAATAATAGGTAATATCAAAAGAGGTTGTAAAACAAACTAGCAGACTCAAAAACATAATAATAATAATAATAATAATGATAATAATAATAAACAAAACCTAGGTAATATCAAAAGAGGTTGTAAAACAAACTAGCAGACTCAAAAACATAATAATAATAATAATAATAATGATAAATAATAATAATAATAAGGTAATATCAAAAGATAAAACAAACTAGCAGATCAAAACAATAATAATAATAATAATAATAATAATAATACCTAGGTAATATCAAAAGAGGTTGTAAAACAAACTAGCAGACTCAAAAATAATAATAATAATAATAATAATGATAATAATAATAATAATAATACCTAGGTAATATCAAAAAGAGGTTGTAAAACAAACTAGCAGACTCAAAATAATAATAATAATAATAATAATAATAATAATAATAAACAAATAATACCTAGGTAAAAACATAAAATGAGGTTGTAAAACAAACTAGCAAAAGAGGTTCAAAACATAATAATAATAATAATAATAATGATAATAATAATAATAAAGGTAATATCAAAAGAGGTTGTAAAACAAACTAGCAGACTCAAAAACATAATAATAATAATAATAATAATGATAATAATAATAATAATACCTAGGTAATATCAAAAGAGGTTGTAAAACAAACTAGCAGACTCAAAACATAATAATAATAATAATAATAATGATAATAATAATAATAATACCTAGGTAATATCAAAAAGAGGTTGTAAAACAAAACAAACATAATAAAAAATAATAATAATAATAATAATAATAATGATAATAATAATAATAATAATAATAATAATACCTAGGTAATATCAAAAGAGGTTAAAACAAAACTAAAACAAATAATAATAAAAATAATGATAATAATAATAAACTAGGTAATATCAAAAGAGGATTTGTAAAAACAAACTAGCAGACTCAAAACATAATAATAATAATAATAATAATAATAATAATAATAATAATCAAAATAATAATACCTAGGATAATAATAATAATAATAATAATAATAATATCTAGGTAATAAAAGAGGTTGTAAAACAAACTAGCAGACTCAAAACATAATAATAATAATAATAATAATAATGATAATAATAATAATAATACCTAGGTAATATCAAAAGAGGTTGTAAAACAAACTAGCAGACATAATAATAATAATAATAAAACATAATCAAAATAATAATAATAATAATAATGATAATAATAATAATAATACCTAGGTAAACAAACTATACTCAAAACATAAAAGATAATAATAATAAAATAAACCTAGGCAGATATCAAAAGAAAACAAACTAGCAGACTCAAAAATAATAATATTGATAATAATAATAATAATACCTAGGTAATATCAAAAGAGGTTGTAAAACAAACTAGCAGACTCAAAACATAATAATAATAATAATAATAATGATAATAATAATAATAATACCTAGGTAATATCAAAAGAGGTTGTAAAACAAACTAGCAGACTCAAAACATAATAATGATAATAATAATAATGATAATACCTAGGTAATATCAAGGGAGGGAAACACATGGCCATTTCTCAAATGAATTAAAGAGGAATTGGAATCAATGGATCAATAGACTAAGAAATCTATGACCATGTACAAAGCTTTACACCTCAAAGACAGCACAAACAAATTATATGCAAAAAAGAAGGAAGGTGGTAGAGAACTTATCCACATCGATGAGTGCATCCAAAGTGCTAAAATGGAACTGGACAAATACATACGACAATACAATGAAAATATAAAAATACTTGAGACAGTGTGAAAAGAATTTTTTTTTAAAATCAAGAGAGGAATGGTGAGCACAATAAAAAATGAAAAGTGAGAAAAAGTAAAAGCTGTACAGACTATTTAAAAGGACAGATGAAAAAAATACTGTGGATGAAATATCATAGATATGGTAATATAGAAGACTCTTGAAATGAGAAAAGAAATCTCTCATCATCATAGCCTGGAACAGGACAAATGACGTCAAAGCAAAGATTAATGAAACTCAGAAAGACAAAAGATACCCCTTCTTAAAAGAAAGTGGTGAAACTGTTAATCACATCATCAGTGATGAACATGCTAGAGAAATAAGGGTACAAAAGAAGGCATGAGAGGGTGGCAACAGTCATACACTTCAACAGTGCAAACAGATGGTATCAGCAGAATAAAAAAGTTTCCAGAGGATAAAAATCCCAAAATATTCTGAAATTCCAGACTGACCTCAAAATATTATGGAATTCCAGACTGACCTCTCCATCTAAGCAAAAATACTGGATAAACATGCATATGACAAAAAAAAAAAAAAAAACCTGTCATGTTATGGATATAACTATGCTGACAGAGCACAGATTACATTCAAAGAAGGAGGAATTGGACAAATAGCAGGACTTTGCCCAGGTGTTAAGAAAGATATGGAATATAAATGTAAGAATGATGGACATAATAATAAATGTATCTGGAAGTGTGGAGACAATGAGACAAAAAGCTTATAAACGACATGGTTCATCAATGTCTTTTGGTCTCAGCTTATTCCTGTCAGAAAGACAAAACACTGTATAAGGAAAATGCACTGGGATTTTTGACAATAAGTGGGGCAATAAATTACATTACATTATCAGATTTGATAACCAGAAAGCAGAAAATGTTTGATATATATATATATATATATATATATATATATATATATATATATATATATATATATATATATATCAGTGACAAAGATAATGAGTGAAAGTCTGAAAGGAAGGCTATTTAAGGCAAGCAGTCTTTGTAATAAAGTGCTTGATATCAGAGAGAGGGTAGATTTATTACAAATATAAAATTTGTCACTTAACATCAATCAGCTAAGAGGCAAATTTTATACTTGTATTAATCTTATATATATATATATATATATATATATATATGTGTGTGTGTGTGTGTGTGTGTGTGTGTGTGTGTGTGTGTGTATGTACATAATTAATAAAAAAGTAGTCATACAAAGAATAAATCTGTAAAGTTAATGTAATTAATAGTAAATTCACTTCACTAACAAATTTAATAAAACATTAACTTACTAACCACTCACTAAATGAAAAAGTCCTTGTTTTAAAAAATTGTAAAATGGATTAGATGTTCCGTTAATTTACTAGTACTTTTGATAATTCTTATATTATCATCACCAGGCATGGATATTATATTTTTTCATTTTCAGGAAACTTCAGGTAACTTCCAAGATGAAAATAAATGTAATCATGTTTTGTTTTTTTTAAGAGTGTGTTATTATTAACAGTTATATAATTTTGGAGCATGTCGTGTTGCAATGCTAGAGTTGTATTTGGAATATTTTATGTGAAAACATTTTTTTAATTTAGTAATGTGGCAATTCACAATTTTTTTTTGTGTGTTAAGTGATTTTTCAGTTAACGTGACATTGACTAAATGGTCCAATCATTTAATATTAGATAATATGAGAATTATCGAATGTCCTGGCAAACTGACGGAACATCTAATCCATTTTACAATTTTTAAAAACAAGGATTGCAACATTCAATTAATGGTTAGTAAGTTAATAGTTTATTAAATCTGTTAGCAAAATGAATTTGCCATTAATTACATTAACTTTATTGATTTATTCTTTGTATGACTACTTCTTTATAATATTAATTATACTGCACCATTTTATATATATATATATATATATATATATATATATATATGGTGTAATAGGTAAATTTTATATTTTTAATTTCATGCAAGTGCATTGTTTGCTTTTGATTTTGTCAATATTAAGGTCAGTTGGGAACTGTCTGTGAGAAAAAGACCACCATGATGCAATTCACTCTGCCAGAAATTTGGAAATAGTATGCTGTACTGCTTGGCATTTGTGCCAGAAGCTCTAATATGAACATTTTAGAGTGTTTGGGTGTCAATCTGAGGACAGAGCAGAGGATTCAGAAAGAGTTGGTTGAGTCTAATGGTGATTACAAAGGTATGACAGCTCAGAAAACTCACTATGATTGTTCTGATAAGAAAAGAACTCCAAAATCTTTTGGTGAGAGTCTCAGACTCAATACAGAGGCCTACATCAATGCTTTGAGGATAGTTCTCATATTATCATCATCAGGATATGCAGTCATGGCTGTCAGACAATTTCTGCAACCACATCCCCCACTTACATCTGGCCACCTAACTGCCCAGACTGCAACCCCCTTGATTATTATGTGTGGGGAGTGATTGAGTGAGAGACCAACAAAACTCCTTGCAAGACCAAAGATGAACTGAAGGCAAGGATTATGGCAGCATTCACCAACTTAAAGGAGACTTCCCAGAAGAGTTGCAGGAGATTCAGAAGTTGTCTGGAGGCCATGGTTGAAGCCAATAGCAATATTTTTTAATGAATTTACTCTTTAGTATTTCAAGATATTTTTGTGTAATTCTGGTAAATATATCTGTTAAAATGATATGTCAGTGTTATTTTCATTGTTGTGTAATTTAGACGACAATTTATCCATCGCACTGTGTGTGCATGTGTGTGTGTGTGAGCCATTTGTGTGTGTGTGAGCCATTTGTGTGTGTGTTGGATTTTAAACCAGTTCACTCTGAGTTGATCTCTGATTTTATTTTCTCTACTAGCTTGTATACTGAATTGTGCTATTATTGCTTTTAAAGTGATATTATGTAAGGTCCTGATCTTACATTTATTGTTGAGAATTGTGAGATTAGTGGACTCTCAATGCACTTTCTTCTAGTGTCACTTTGTTTGTGTGTTGCTCTCTCACTCATTAATAATAATAATAATAATAATTTAACACCTTTACAACTAGTTTGAAAATTATTTCAAAGAACTCCTAACAGTATTAATATACAGGTTTCCACCAAAACACTACATATTCTTTGCTCCACTGGATAACAGAGAAATGAAAAAGAAAAGACAAGACATGGTTTGTTTGCTTCAAAGGTACGTATAGATGTGCATGCAGTGTAATGGTTAGTGAATCTGAATGAAAAATTGGTGAGTTAAGTTCAAATTCCAATTGAGTTTAAGTTCCCTTTTTTGTAACTATCCTTGGGAAAGACCCCCCCCGGATATGGGTTAAATACTAGGTTAGACCTTGTTTGGCAACTATTCTAGAAAAACAAAACTGGGTCAATTACCATGAGAACATGTGATGGTCTAAGGGAAATAAATATCGCTTCCTAAGAATAAAAAGTTCAGGTGTGGGGTGAATAAAAAGGTTGTGTGTGGGGTAAATCATCCCACCCCATTAAACAATTCCATTACAGAAACCTTACCAAGTGGCCTTATGTGCACAAACCAGCAGGAACAAAACTCTAAAGTCATATGTAATTATTCTCCATCCAAGAGAGAAATGTATCAAATTCAGCTCAACAAGAGGTAAGGCTAAAATCATGCTGCTGTATTACTAAGATTAGTTATAAAACCATTCAGGAGAACTCTACCACTTCAGTAAGTACCTGACACCACCTGCTATCATCTACCATTACAAGAGCCAGATCTAGCTGAAAATTGAGTACTATTGCATATATGGGCAGGAGCTGCCCAGTCTTCATTTTCTAGTATCTATAGAGTCCAAAAGATCTCTGTGTCCTTGTGGGTGATGAATTATTTTCCACCCTACAACCCCTTTTTCTATATATGATATGTTGCAAGCTGCCCACTACTCTATCACTATTTCCATGGAGAGTGATCAAACAAACTACATTCATTATTTTCAACCTTCACAGTTAAGAACCGACACGCTACATATATTGTAGCAAACTCTTGTTCTATTCAAAGAAGATACTTTCTTGATCACTACAATCTTAACCTGTTCAAGTGTGCCTCTTATTCTGTAATCCTCTACTTTACATGGCTTTTGGGCCTTGTACTAGGTTAAAATTGCTGTAAAAAAGTTCACTACCATGATTTCTGCACTGATAGTCGTGCAGCCTGAGTTGAACAAATGACATGTTTATTAAATTTTATTTTTTTTATATTTAATTAATTTTCAATTTTAAATGAAGTCTCTTTAATCTTCTCTTGTTACGTTTTTTTGTGATTGTTTTCATTACCTTTGTTTATTTGCTGTAATATTTTATTTCCTGTGCATGACATAAAAGAATTCACCACAAATTATTTCCGACTCTTTCCTTTTTGGACATTGGGTATCGGATGTCATTTCAGTTTCATTCACATTAAAGGATTTAGAGTAACAACAAATATATATATATATATATATATATAATATAGAATATGATTAACTACACCTAATCCTATATTTGATAAAGAAATAAATCATCTCTGTTTATTATTCCAAACTTGATTCTTTATGGCTTTATTCTTTGATCAAACGACGAGGATGATGATGATGATGATGATGATGATGATGACGGCAAATTATAACCAAAAACATAAAGAATACAAGAACTAACAACTGAACGAGCGGATGCATCATAAAACTGTACTTGGTTCTTTTTTCACCTGCATCGTCAGCGTTGAGTGCGTGCTTGCCGAAATAGCAAAGCTGACGAAACTTGATTTCACTCCTTCTTTCTTACCAAGATGCAAATAAACAATATAAAAAATAATAATAAAATAGATCAAAGGAACTTTTTCCCTGCAATAAAAAAAAGGCACTAAGGGGAAATTTTGTAATTAATTAAGAATAAAAATTGTTGAGGCATTTGTGTCATCATAGCAACTGAACGACTGGAAACATTCCTTTTGCAATTTTTTTTTTATCTTTTCCTTGCTCTCTCGTTTCTTTAGTTTAACCTCTATCCATTTTGATTTTTCACCCCTACACCTTTTCACTGACCCCACAAACTAAACTGTTTCACAAACGCTTTTTCTGTTTTCCTTCCTTTCTTTTTCTCTTTGCCTTCTTTTTGCGTTCTTTCTTCTTTTCTTTCTTTTCCTGGCTTCCTTTTCTTTCTCTTCATTCTATTTTTTTATTTCTTTTTCTTTCTTTTATATTTCTTTCTTCCTTTTTCTTTCTTTCTTCATACTTCTTTCCTAACTTCCTCTTTCATTCTTCCTTCTTTTCTTTTTATCTTTCCTTCCTTTCTTCTTACTTCTTTCATTTCTTCCTTTTTCCTTCATTCCTTTTCTTTATCCTTCCTCTTTTTCCTTCTTTTCTTTCTTTCTTTTTTCCATCTTTCCTCTCTCTTTTCCTTTTTTCCTTTTTCTTTCTTTTTTCCATTCTTCTTTCTTTTTTCTTTCTTTTTTACATCCTTGTTTCCTTTTTCTTTCTTTTTTCCTTACTTTCTTTCCATCCTTTCTACCTTTCTTTCTCACTTCCTTTCTTTCTTAACCAAGTATTTCCTCACTTCCCTTTTCTAATACACCCCCATCTTAGAGCCAAAACACAATGGAAAAATAATAATTCATTTCTTTGATGTTGGATGACTTCGCTCCTGGAGATTTTGATATACTAATTACACACTTTCGTTTTTGGCAATTTTTATTAATTCGTTCCCCTTTTTATGTCATCAGTTAACTCTATATCCTTTTTGGAAATATTCATGAAGCCAACACAATGAATACTGCAGTATTTTTGTCAAAAAGAGAAATATAGTAGTTAAATAAATGCTAACACACGTCTTCTTTTCTGTTAATTTCACATCTGCACTTGGAGAGAAATGGTAAGTGGGGGAGGGGGAAAGATACAAAAACAATGAAAATAACTTGCAACTTCTATATACTGTGTCCATACAGACGTTGCCCATCATGGTGCTCCACAGTTTCCTGTCCTTTGTAGCTCTTAGTAAATTTTGTCTTTTTCCTATTTCTCCTAAACCCTGTTCTGCTGTCCATTTACACAAACTCACTGAGTATATTATGCCCGGCTTTCCTCTGTCTCTCTTGCCTTAAATATGTTCTGTGAGTGTCAAATTTTTGAAGCATTCTCTCTTCTTGATGTACCCTAGAAATCTCCCTATTTTTTTATGAAGTGTTGTATTTGTTTCCATTGCTGCTAGAACTTTTGTCATTGCTCACATATTCAGTTCATGGTATTCTCAGCCTCCTCTTGTAGAACCACATTTCTGTTCCTGCAAGTGTCTTTTACACCTGTGATGAGATTGTCCTGCATTCACGACCATATGCTACATAATAGTTAAGTACTCTTTTTTTTTGGTTTCTAATGAAATTTTCCTGTTTCTTAATACTTTGCTTAGCTTTCACTATCCCAATGTGTCTTCTGATTTTGAAGTCACACTTTCAGTCGTCTGTTAAAACACTTCCCAATGGTTGTACTTGCATAATTTTGGTATCTGTAATTTGCAATTTTCATGTTGAGCTGTTTCTTTTACTGACAACCATACTATAGTGAAAAAATTATATAAAGTCAAGATAAAATGATTCTTTTGTTAAGATGTAACCTGAAAATGGTGTGTTTTTATCCTTCCACTAACAACTGATTCATTTTTTTTTATTTTTCTTCTCTTTTTGTTTTTTAATTGCATCAATTAACAAAACCAAAAAGATGAAAGTGTCTTCCCTCTTTTTAGCAATTCAAGTTAATTACATTCATGTACTAGCAAATAACCTTTGGAAAGGTATAAATCCATCTCCTAGATCCAACTATGGACTAAATCAATGGTTCCCAAACTTTTTTCCTTTGGGCTGTATTTTTGGAATGAAAATTTGCTTGCGTCTCACCAGAGGGATATCCTGGTGAAAATGTGCAAGCAGTCCCTTGGCAAAGAAGATCTCAAGAGAGGGTTAAAGGGAGAAAACCTTGGATTCAAAGTCAGAGCATTATTATTGATAACTCTCTGCTCCAATTTGCAGACCCTAGTTACTATATTCTTAATAGTTAATATAATGCAAAAATATCACAATAAAATCAATCAATAATAATTCAGAACTATTTATACTGGGAGTTAGGCATGCAATTACAAGTAATCCGTAATAATATTTTAATTTAAATTTAAATTTTGAAATCATATTTATTTTTGGCATTTAAATATTTTGAAACTGTTTTTGTCAATCATTCTGCCACACCTGATATCTTCTTACACCAGACCTATGAGGTCTGCCACACTGTTTGGGAACCACTGGGCTAAACAGTAGGAATATCTGGAAAAAGTCATAAGAAACTATTTATTTTGAGAAGATTTTTTAACATTTGCAATGAAAACAAAATTCTGTTTATTTTAGATGAGAAATATTTCTTTTGGCTAATTGGAGCTGCCCAGTCTTCACTTTCTAATCTTGGTAGAGTCCAAAATCATCCATGTGACCTTGTGAACAATGAATTATTTTCAATCTTATGACGGCTTTATCCATAGATGAAACATCACAAGCCTCTCGCTACTCTGTAACTGTTTCCAAATGTTCTGCTGAGCTGCATTCTGTAGTTGCACCACTTCTAACCTTCACAGATAAGACCCACCATGCTACATGTACTGGGTTGAATCATCCTCATTTTCTTCAAATTCCATTAGTAAGAAGAAAGTTCTACTTGAAGAGCTTCTTCCAAATAAACACTAGATTGTGGAACTACCGTATTTGGCGACATATAAGATGCACATTTTTTTTTACTAAAAATATCTTTTAAAATTCCCCTGCATCTTATATGCCATATGTAGGTTTACTAATTTTACTAATTAGTAAGTTTTTTCTTGATTTGCTATGCTGAAATTGAGGTGCATCTAATACATCTGTGTGTCTTATATGCCATCAAATATGGTAATTTCCAAGAATATTCTTTCCCAACCACTACAATCTTAACAGTTAATGTTAGATTTGAAGAAGAAAAGAAAACTGCACTTTTTTCTGTTTACTCTTACTGCTCATACAACGACCTTCTCCAGTAACACTTTACCTTGAATGGCTCTTGGGCCTTGTGTAGAGTGAAGATTTTAGATTTTCAAATGAGTATTTTTCCACCTCAAAAAAGAAGGATTCCAATCTCCTGCCTTCATACAAGGATACAAGTTGATCCAGAAGTTGTTCAGCTTCCTTGACACACCTCATGCATCATAAACTGAACTCTCCCCATTTTCCTGCAGAGGGAAGTGCTATCTCAAGGGAGAGTCTATTGGAGATGAACTTCTTTTCTTCTTCTTCTTCTTCTTCTAGTAGTAGTAGTAGTATTTCCTTTGGTTTCTAGTGTATACTCATTTCTTTCCGGATCCCGACCAGAGACCTAAGGTCAGAAATGGCATCATGATATTTTTCACTGAGCAGTTTTTAAAAAAAAAAATCGCACAGATTTTATTTAGATAAAGCCCTTCATAAGCTGTGGGCTGTACTTGTGAGTACAATTTTTTGTATTTCTTTAAGGTATGTGCTTACCAGGGATTCCTTCAGTGAGTCTATTGGAATCTTTTCCAGTCAATATGAGGGCTCCAACTACAACTGGAATTGTTAATGTCCTCATGTGCCACATTTCTGAGATTTCGATTTCAAGGTCCTTATATTTTGATAGTTTTTTGAAGATCTTCAAAGATACATTAGAGACTAAAGGGAATGCTATGTCAATAAGAAGACACATTTTGTCTTTCTGGTCTCTATTCACAATGTCAGGGCAATTAACTTTGATTGTTCTCTCTCTGTGTATTGTAAAGTCCCATAAAAATTTTACACGTCCTATCTCTGTAACCAGGTTATTATTATTATTATCATTATTATTACTATTATTATTATTCTGGTCACAAATAACCAAAATTCTAGTAGGGTCAGTGAATCTGTCCTTTCTCTGTGTGGGTCATAGAATAAGTGATTATGGTTCTCCAGAGAATCCTCTTTTTCTTGATTTCATTAATACTTGTTACATTAGTATTCCATTTTGTCTTTATGGTACTTATTCAGCCATCCATTTACTCAGACTTATCAAATAGGTTACTCACTGATAATGCCGGCTTCTCTTGTTTATGATGTGCCATGTGAGTTTTAAATTTGCCAAGTCTTCTTTTTTCATGATATTACCACAAAATCTTAGCTGTCTCTTTCTTGTTGTCAGCAGCAGTTTCTTTCTAATTCCTATTCTCTATAAATATCTGTATCTGGAATAGACAGGCTCACCTGGTTATTTTATTTATTTTTTTTTATCAACTTACCTACTGTTATTTCAGACCTCCCGTTTATTTTATTTTCATTTTCCACGTTTTTCCTCCTTGTCTGTTTATTTCAAGATTTCTCAGATCATTGATTAAAATTGGCATCTCAGTTTTAAAGATAACAATCCTTCCTGAGAGCCTATACACTTGTGCTACAAGATGATAAAGAGCTTAACCAAATAACAAAAATAACATCACTTGAAAAGTTCCAACTGCAACAGCCACAAACCACAAATATAACTAGAAGGGAAAATAATGGTATAAGCAATACAAAAAACAAGAATTTATACTATTTACATAGTTCTGACTATTGTCCTCATCTTTATTGTCATATTCACAACATTTCAGCTGTTGTATGCTCCCAACTTCTTCCGATGATATACGCTGAAATTTCAAACCAAACCCTTTATTTCTTCCACCAGAGTAGATTGTTCTAATTACACATGCCATGCCTAAATTTCTGTTCACCTCTACTGTAGCCAGGTATTGAACTCACAACTCTTCAAGATCAAGTCACTGGATTACTTCAACCATTGCTTTTATCCACTGGTTCATGTGTCCTTGTGGTACTAGAACAATCTACCTTGGTGGATGAAATAAAGGGCTCTGTTTGAAATTCCAATGTATATCACCTGTAAAATGCTGGAGTGTATAATGGACAAAACGTTGTGAATATGACAATGAAATGAGGACAATAAATAGTCTAAACAATGTAAATAGTGTAATTAGTTACTGTCATGGGTCCTTACCTATAACTAGAGAATGAACTCTTCCTAACACTATGTATACTACACCTCTCAAGGGAGAGGGTCGAATCAAGCCGAGCTTCTCGGCTTGACGGTCGAACTCTCTGCCTCTGAGCAGAGAGGAACCCGGAAGAGGCTCCACTGAAGGGCAGAGTCTCGTTCGGGGAGGTTGACCAACCCGATCCCGTTTATATGGGTTCTACGGGCCAAGCATATGGGCTCGGGAAACCCACATTAAACTTGGCCTTGTGCCATATGCAACCCTTGCGGGGTGGGGGAGATAGATACCGAATCAAGTTGAGCTGATAGTAGTTCACTCCAAACCAGACTGACAGTCATACTAACACCTTCCACATCTTGTATTATTATTTTGCGTAATATACCTTCGTTATCTCTACTCTTGCGTTCGTATTGTTCTTCCTTGGTCCTAACCTGCACCATAACAGTTATAATACCTCATCTCAGAAATATAGATAGATAAAAAACAAGAAGTTTAGAGGGAGAATTCAATCAATATGAGAAAGATTGATAACAGCTAATGAACTTGAGATATTTGATTTCCTGAAAAACTGTTTTAAGAGAAAGAATTTATGAATTTCAACTGACAATAACACTAAATGTTATGTTTAATGGATGCAAAATATTTCCTGTATGGAAATAGTTAATCTTATCATTACCATTACTTATTGTGGTAATAAAATAAGCACATCCCATCTCCCCTCTCGCTTGTAACCATCCATCACAATAAAATAAACATTTTTCAGCACTAAAGCAGAATGAGTTAAATAAAGGTTTATAAAGTTCAACTTAGAGTTTTTGTTACTGTATTACACTTACATATAAAAAAACTTAAATTGCTACCCTTTACATTAGCAATAGTACAATCTAACCATTTAGCTGTCCCCTGCTTTTAGCTAGGGTTGTTAAAAATTAGTAAGAGGTACATTCATCATACAAAGGGTTAGAAATCCAAATCCTAAGCATAATAAATGGATTCAAAATTGTTCCTTTTGAAATTTGCAAGTGTGAGAAAATAGTTTCAAACTAAAATAAATAAAAAGATAGTCAATATAAAACTAAAAATGGACCCAAGGGTAAAGGGAGAGATCTCTGAATCTGTTGTTGGAAAGAGATAGCAATTAGATGTGTAGCCATTGGCAAGGCACCACTGGATCACAACCAGATCATTAAATATGTGCTAGAGGAAGTCCATAAGATCTTGTGTTTATTATAGCTGTTCAACAGAGAAGTCAATGAAGACACTGTGGTTGCTCAAAGGTTTTATGTAATCAGGTGTGCTCATTCTCAAAAACTGTAGTCTGATCCACAAAATGCCACATGATAGCTTCATTAAGATATTTAAGCAAAATTTTGCAATAAAATCAAATTTAAAAAAAATCAAAATGCCTAAATGAAAACTTAATCTATTTTTTTGGTTCTTTCTCCAAAAGTTTTATATAATTTTTGTCTGCTTTTTTTTTATTTATCTATTATTTTTGCTTTCTTTCATATTTTATTTTACTAATTTATGCTTTTAGCATATTTTACATCAGAAATTACATTTTTGGGTGAAGAGTAATCATTACCGCTTTGTTTTGTCAACTTTATGAATTTAAACTTAGTACGAAATTAGCTAAGTATTAAAAAACAGAAAAATATTGTTAGAAACAAAGAAAACACTACTGAAGTGTCATGTAATATCAGTCCCTCCCCATATGGCATTGAATGCTGGACAATCTCCTCACAGATGAAAAGATGGAGCAATAGAAATTTAGTTCTACAGAAGTATGCTGAAAATACCATAGATTGAATATGTGAGCAATAACAAAGTTCTAAAGACAATGGAAACAAAAAGGACTGGCAGAGCAAGGTATAGGAGAATTAAAAAGAAGACAAAATTTATTAAGAGCTAAAATGGAAAATTGTGGAGAGCCATGATAGCCTAGATCCTGAAGGAACACAGCACATAGAAGAAAAAGTAAACTAGATTAGTGGCAATGTCTCATCATTTTTCTACTGAAATTGCTCAACGTAACCATAAGTTCTATCCTAATAGCTTATTCTTTCATACTTCTCAAAGCTTCTTGCTTTCCTGTCAAGTACAGTCTTCAAAAATTTGAATGCAACATTAATCAACATCTTTTGTCTCTTTGAGTCTTGTTCTTTGCATTGTCCTTTCCCTTCAGTAATGTTTTCTCAATTTCCTTCAATCTATTCTTTTTCATTCTCAGTAAATCCTTACATCTTAGTGGCTTTATCTCTTTTCTTGGGGTGAAATGATTAAAAAACAAAAACATTTTGGCTGTTATGCTCTCTAGCCTTCTTCAGTTATTCAAACCTTGATTCTTTTAATATTTTATTTGTTGTAACGTTCAACCTTCTTAAGATACAAATTAAACTCTAAGGTAGCAAATAGGTGGTCGTAAAAGTTTATTCTTTTCTCAACCTCATTGAGTTTATTAAAACCCCCTCCACCAATTTATTAATCTCACACTTTCTGACCCTTTAAATGATTTTCCCAACCTTTTTTTTATTTTTATTTTTTATTAAGATACCCCTTTTACTACATATTAAAAGCAATTTCGTATTAGGCGCCTAAGCATAGTTGATAAACTTCTGAGAATTTTTACCTCGATTTTTTTTTTTTTACAAAGATGTTCACCCTATACATGGCCCAGGAGACACTCGAGGTAGATGGTTACAGAGTAAGAGGTACAATTTATGCGGAATGTTGGAAAGATAATGGTTAACCCTAAAAATGGTGAGGTTGAGATTGTAGTGATTGGTGAAGCATCCTCTTGGGAGTCAGTTCCACATAGCAGCGGTTCATGGAAAGACGCTGCTTGAGTGTGAGTTACATCTCACCAATAGAATACAATGGGGAATAACATTGAATGAAGGGTTTAATTTCAAAACTTTTATCACTTTCTGACACCTAGTATTAATAGATATAATAGTCTTAACTTTATTGCATTTATTGGTAACTTGCAAAAGCAGCAACAACTAAAATCACATATAACATAATAATGACACAATGAAGATGTTGATGTCCCACACTACTTCAAACAAAAGGTTAGGAAGGAAACTCATCAATACTGGAAAGAGCAATAACAGCTACTGGACTTGAGAAACCTATTTTCCAGAAAAACTGTTTTGAGAGAAAGGTTTTGTAAATATAGGAATGCTAACTGTTTTGTTAATTAATACAGAATATTTCCTTATATAGCAATTACCTATTTTCTTATGAGGAAAAATTCAGTATTTATTAGCCAAGATGCCAGTACTTCTGTCAGTTGAAATTTCTAAATTCTATTTCTAAAAACAATGTTTCAGCAAAATAAGTTTCCCATGTCAAGCAGCTCTTATCACACTTTACAATATTGATCAGGGTTTCCTTACTTAAGTTTTATTCGAGGTAGTGTGGAATGTCACCATCTTGATTACGGCATTATTTTCTCATTGTGTTACATGCGATATCCATTTAGGTTGTTTCTGCTGTTGAAAGTTCTCAAGTGGCATGGTTTCCATTACCTGGTACAGTTCTTTGCAATTCTGTAGTGCCAGTACACAATGTTCAAAGAAGGATGATCTTTGTAAAGATCCACAGACTTCACTCATTCAAAATCATTTTTATACATCTAAATCTGATCTGAGTTTAGATATTTCTGAATGGGTTTGACATTATGCATGATATTCATCAGAAAGTCTTGATCTGACAAAGATATTTAAAGGACATGATATGGGTTTACAAGTTAATGTTTTGGTCTTGTAGCAATTTGTGGTGTTGTGTGAAACTACCTTTAACATGGCTTATTCTATATTCATTTTTTGTATTTCTTGTACTAAATTTGTTATAATCAATCCAGACACCACTGTATTTGAAATGTATACTGATCTATGAAAACAGCTAATGTTACCATTAATATTAAATTATGTGAATTATTGAATACAAATTATTATTATTACGATTATTAATAATAATAATAATAATAATTTTGTGTTTATTTTAACCTTATTTGTTAGTTTTTTTATGCAATGCTCAGGGTGTCATAATTCTCTACAATCATCAAGTAAGCAGATATGTTATTGGTATATTTCTTTATTGCTAACTCATTCTGCTTCTTGAATGGAAAACATAAGCCCCCCTCCAATAAGGATTAGACTTTGTATACTCACAATGGTCTGTGAGATAAACTCACTAACCATTGCTCTATAGCAAAGCATTCAAAAGAAGTTATAAAGTCTGAGCGATGCCAAGATGAGCTAAACAATTTCAAAAATATTTATTTGCCTGAACAGCTGAATGAACATTATCAAAGCGTATACAAATGAAAAGGTGGTGGTGGTAACGGCAGTGGGAAAAGATAATCTCATCTGTGTTCAAACTGCAGAGAAAGGGAAAGAGATCGTTTTTGGGGGGAAAAAAAAAGAAGAGCTTCCCCACATCGTTTCCACCACCTTCCACAATTTCTTCCTTGCTGCCCACTTGTCCATATTGATTCCAAAACTCTGGCATGATGAAAGAGCAGGCCGAATCTAACAGACAGATGACACATGGTTTTCGAAAAGATACTGTCGCTACAAACATACCGTTTATTATCAACATGGAGATGAAGCAGTATTTCTAGTCGCCACCATCCTGGGTTTTTTCCCCCCGTCTTGTACAGCTCACTCATTCGGCTGGTTTGTTTTTCTCAAAATTGGCATTGGCATTAAAAGCAAAACAAGACTTGTGCCTCAAACTAGACAGCCATACACAAGAGAAATGCACAACATTGGGACAGTACAAGGCAGGTATGAGGAAATGGTGGTTGTCTGGGGGTCGACTAAAGAGAAAGAAAAAGCTTAGTGGCTCTGGGTGTGATCAATTCTTTTTAGTCCCACTTATGAAAAACTTGTTCTGTTTGCTTCTTTCCAAATGAGTGAGCAAGTGACAGACTGAAGGTGATGGTTTTGGTGCCAACTGCACGTCTGGGAAAGGGTGAGAAAGGAACAGAGAGAGTGAGAAAAGGAGGAGGAAAGAGAGAAAATAAAAAAATAGAGGGAGTGAAATGTGGAAGAAAGATGAGGAAGAGAGAGAGAAAGAAAAGAGACAGTGGAAGAGAAAAAGGAAGAAAGGAAAGAGATAGTGGGAGATGAAATATTGAAGAACGAGAAATTAGAGAGAAAGAGAGAAAGGAAACAGATAGGCATTAGGAAAAGACAGAGGAGGAAAGGAGAAGAGGTAAGAATGCTTGTTTTTGTAGAAGAAAAATAACCAAGTAACAGACCAAAGGTGATTGTTTTGGTGCAAACTCTAAGAAAGAGAGATTGATAGAAAGGGACAGAGAAAGGAGAAAAGAAAAAGAAGGAATGAATAAAAAGAAGGAATTAAAGAAAAAAGAAAGAGAAGGAACTAATAAATGAAAGGGAAAAAGAAAGAAGGAATAGGTAAAAGGGAAAATGGAAGAAAGAATTAGAAAAAAGGAAAGAGAAAGAAGGTATACATAAAAGGGGTAAAGAAAAAAGGAATGCGTGAAAGAGAAATAGAAGGAATGAGAGAAAGGGAAAGAGAAGGAAGGAATGAGAGAAAGAGAAAGTAGGAATGATAGAAAGGGAAAGAGAAGGAAGGAATGAGAGACATGAAAGAAGGAATGAGAGAAAAGGAAAGAAGGAATGAGAGAAAAGGAAAGAGACAGAAGGAATGAAAGAAAGGGAAAGAGAGGGAAGGAATGAGAGAAAAGGAAAGAGAAGGAAGGAATGAGAGAAAGAAGGAATGAGAGAAAGGGAAAGAGAAGGAATGAGAGAAAGAGAAAGAAGGAATGAGAGAAAGAAGGAATTAGAGAGAGGGTAAGAGAAGGAAGGAATGAGAGAAAGAGAAAGAAGGAATGAGAGAAAGGGAAAGAAGGAATGAGAGAAAGAGAAAGAAGGAATGAGAGAAAGAGAAAGAAGGAATGAGAGAAATGAAAGAATGAATGAGAGAAAAGGAAAGAGAAGGAAGGAATGAGAGAAAGAGAAAGAAGGAATGAGAGAAAGGGAAAGAGAAAGAAGGAATGAGAGAAAGAGAAAGAAGGAAGGAGAGAAAGAGAAAGAAGGAAGGAGAGAAAGAGAAAGAGAAGGAAGGAATGAGAGAAATGAAAGATGGAATGAGAGAAAAGGAAAGAAGGTATGAGAGAAAGAGAAAGAAGGAATGAGAGAAAGGGAAAGAGAAAGAAGGAATGAGAGAAAGGGAAAGAGAAAGAAGGAATGAGAGAAAGGGAAAGAGAAAGAAGGAATGAGAGAAAAGGAAAGAAAGAATGTGAGAAAAAGGAAGAGAAAGAAGGAATGAGAGAAAATCAAAGGGTAAAAATGAAATGATGAAAAGGGAAAGATAAAGAAAGAATGATAGAGAAGGCAAGAGAGAGACAGAGATGAAAGGTGGAAGATAAGAGGGAAGAAAAAGTGACAGAAAGAAAAGGAAAGACAGAAGGAAATAGTTGTTTTGAAGAAGAAAAATAGCCAAGTCATCTTTAAGGAAATAACAGACAATATCTGAGCAAATAAAACATCCAATGCTTCTCAAGAATTTTACTGATTAATAAATAAAAGAAAATAAATGAATGTTTCTTTTCTCTGGACACATTATTATACAATAATAAGATAAGACAAAATTATATAATCATATTTGATACTTGATAATATCCATAAAGTTTAATGGCTATATTTGAATATTTATAAGCTGGGTTATTTTAGAATAAAAACTAAATAGGTTTATATTTATTTACATATAAGTATAATTTAATATATAATATTTTTTAACTGTTTTAAAATTTCATTCTTATTGTGAACATCAAAATCAAGCAGGTGCAGAAATTTAGTAGTGTTGTAACAACTGACAGAAAGTGTTTCATAGCAACCCCAAAATACATAGGAATAGCAAAAGATGCCTTGCAAAAACTAAGCAAAATATTAATAAATTAGAAAATGTTCCCAGAAACAAAAAAAAAACAAGTGCTGAACTGCATGAAAATTAATATATTTAATTTCTTATATCACAGTAGATGGTTTGACAATTTCCTCACAGATGAAGAACAGAATTGTAGCAACAGAAATGTGGTGAATGTGTGATTTGTTTTTATGGCTTATCAACATTTTGCAGGTTATTTAAAGCCAGAAAATATTTTTAGATTGTTAGAAGTTTTGGGGGATAATAATGATTTACTGATTCAAGTCCTACTAATTAACCCATAGCTGGGGGGGAAGAGGTAGATTCATATCTTTTCTAAGTGTATTTGTGCATAAGGGAATATAACCTGACTGTAACTGGAACTCAGCTCTCTGATTTTCAATTCCAAGCTGTGGACTATTGTCCTCATCTTTGTCGCCATATTTATTACATTGTTTCGGCTGTTGTACACTCCGGCCTTCTTCAGGCGGTTGAGGACACCTGGCACAGTGGATAAAGGTTTCAGTTAGATCCAGTGACAGGACCCAAAGAGTGTAAGTTCAATACCTGGTTAAGGCAGTGGAGAACTTGGAGGGGGAATTAAGTAGGAGATAACTGATAACTGACATCCATTAGACATGGCACATGGAACTAGAACAGTCTACCCCAGTGAACAAAATAAAGGGTTCAGTTCGACATTTTAACCATCTGAAAAAGGCCGGAGCATACAACGGCAGAAACATTGTAATAAATATGGCAACAAAGATGAGGACAATAGTCCAAATAATGTAAATAGTATAAAGTAATTATTATTGTATTAATATCATTATTAAGATATAAATAATATGTACATTTTATATATTAAGCTATTAATAAGTGTACACAGTTTTTATATTTTTTTTAATTGGGTTTTAAAAAATTAAAAATATAAATTCACAAAGTCTTAATATTATTACTAGTATTAAAAGTCTTAATATTGTTACTAGTATTAACATTGAGCTGGTCATGTTGCACATATAACAGACACCAAGATTCCAATGTGGATCTTTTTCTTGGAAATCTTTGAAGGAGCCTGCTGCAGACACAGGCCTCTTGTATGCTACAAGGACACTATGAAAGAAAGGCTAAATGTCTGCAGGTTGCTCCTCAACACATGGGAATCATCAGTATCCAATAGGAAACAGTGGGGTATAGTTCAATCCATGATGGTGTGAACCAATTTGAAAATGACAGGGTTCAAAAGCTGGAAGAGAAGAGAGCAGTATGGAAACACAGAGCTTCCTCAACCTCTCAAGTAACATACTCCATCTGTGGCAAAATCTGTCCTTCCAATTTTGACCTTAGAGCTCACAGTGGGACATAACTGTCTAAATGAGTCAGTACTTCAGCTATATCAAATCAGTTTGTGCTAGGGTGGGTCATCATTAATTCTCAAGGGACTCCTTATTTCTTCTTATTAGAATTTTTTAAAATGACATGCCTCTTCAGGATGTAACTGATCATGACTTTCCACAAATTCCTTTTCTTGTTATTATCCATAAATTCCTCTGCCTTCTTGTGAAATATAATGAAATGGTTTCCTCTTACCCAATCCATACTTTAGAATTTAGAGTTTTCCTTCTCTTAGACTGGTTGCAAGACAAGGCTAGAACTCTTAGTCTATCCTGCTTATTTAACTTTCATAGCTTGAGAAGTAATAGTGTTGTACACTTAAATTTAAAAAGCAGTGCAATTATGTACATATAAACTGACACTCCTGCAACGGATCAAAATGTTCTTCCCAAGCCATCAGGCTAATATTAGAGTGTAATATATATATATATATATATATATATATATATTATTAGTAGTAATCTTATAAGTATAAGAAACTATACTTGTTTGTAAAACCTTCAGTGTCATGATTCGCAAACAATCAAACCAATACCAAAGGCAAAAAAAAGGTATAAAAAAGAAAGAATCAAGAACATGTACATTAGCTGAAAATAATCGTCTAGCATGCAGGTCCAAAGCCCAAAGAAAAAACCCCGATATGAGTACGCAAAACAACTAAATAAAGTGCTCAATACAATAATTAGAGCAGATCTAGTCAAACCTAGAGAGCCAGACAAACTACCAAGGTTTCACCTTAGCGGATCGTCAGACAACCAACCATGGTTTCACCTTAGCGGTGAAAAAGTGGTTGGTTTGACTATTTATATGTGTCTGTGTGTGTAGGGATACATATGTATTTTATATGTGTTTCATGTCAGATTTTATTTTACACTTCCATGTTCTACCTATAAATATTATATTAACACACCGACTGCCAACCTCAGTGTGAGGCTAATCTTGAGACATCAGTTGAAGTTTTTATTGCCCACGTTGGCTATTATAAATGTTGCCAAAGTGTTAACTGACTGATGCTGACAAAATTTTCAGAATATACTTATATGATAAACATATCACTTGAATTTTACCTTATAACATCTGTTTTTATTAGAAATATTTACAATAACTTATTTGGTTAGGTGAGATTTTATTATGCAAATTGAACATAGCTATTGATCTTAGTTTTTTGCATTTTAGAGAGAGAAAGATCACCTTGGATTATAAGAATGACCAAACCTTATAAGAGAAATGATATTAAGTTATTGAGTGATCAGAACACAACATGCTAGATAACTGAATAAATTAATTACTATAAAATGAATGAAGAAAAGTTATTATATCTTAAAATAGCATTTTCAAATACCAGAATTATTTTGCAATACACTGACATGTGTTAAAATCCTCAAAATATTTAGTATTATTGAAGTTATCACTATATTTTGTTCAGTTTAGCAAACCAATCAATAAAATTTGAATAAGTTGATTCGTTTGGAAAAATACTTTGACAAAAACCCTACTTTGTGGTTTAATAATTTCTTTAATTTAATTTTACAGGTCTTCATGTTAAACAATATTTTTTAAGAAAATTTAATTTTTTCCTTTTTAACGGTGAAGAATAAATTCTTTGGATTTCTTACACTTGAGCATGCAAGATAGATAAATATTTCATATTGAGCCAAATTCCAAAGTTTTGATGGGTTTGGACTTGATTCATTTATAGTTAATGCAAATGCAGGACGAACTGACAAGTGAATTCTGTTCTATTTGAAAGGATATGCAGATGGTTTAGAAGTAAACTTTATTTGTGCCCCCTTACCTGTTTACATTTCTCCCCAAAATATGGTTTTGATCAATCAATGTATAGCTATTTTAGAGGATGTGACAGATGGATGGACTAATGGAAGTCACAGAATTTTATATATAGATAGATAGATTTTATTCAAGGTTTTGTCAAGTTTATTTTTTTCTCTGTTTTTTTTTATTTTTTTATTTTTATTTTTGTCTCTTTCTGGCTGACCACATGTTTTTCTGCTGTTAACTTTCAAAACTGAATGAAAGAGATATTTGTTAAGGTTAGCTTCTGTTTGAATGAGCAATCATCTTAAACTTTTGTGAAACAGAATCATTGCTTTAATATTTGAAATTGTGCATTGGGGCTTTTAAACTTCAATAAGGGCAATATCATTAAAATCTTCCTCCTCTTCTTCAATTCTTCTTCAACATGGTTATAATTTTTTTAAAACATGGAAAAGAGTTTACGGAACAGCAAAATTAATTCATAAATAAAAACGGCAACAGTAAGGAAAAAATGGCTTTAAGAATATCATCAAAAGAGATTTTAGAAAAATTAAAAGGATAATAAGCAAGAAGACGGATTGACCAGAAAGAAAAAAAAAATCTGAAGAAGCTATTGTTGGAAATGTAAAGAGAGAGAAAAGATGCAGAATGTTAAGAACATTAGTTAAAGATATGCGAGCAAGCAACCTAAAGCATTTCAGCACAGATCACAAAGAGAAAGATAGAGGAGTGAAGAAGTACATAAAAATGATTTCTCAACAATAGTTATTACTGATGAATGTAGAACTACATTGGCTGGACCTGATGGCTGGGATAGTTTTGGTCTTTCATGAATTCATCGAAACAACTTGAAAGACACACAGTGGAGAGTTGAAATAATGTTTTAGGCTAGAATTATAAACAGAAAAATGTTAGTTTCTTTAAGGTTGATGAAAGTGTCATGACAAATGTAAAGAATTATTCTAAGTTATTGGATGTAATATTTAATTTTGAGTTATACATCTACAAACAAGAACCTTTAAATTAAAGTGTATATTTGTGCAAAGCTTAATATTGCCAACTTTGCCAAAAAGCTTTTAAAGACATTAAATTAATGAAATCAATTACCTTTGATATTAATCTATTGGAAAAACTGTGGCCTCTCACTAAAACAATAAAAGCAATATTCAAGCAAAGATAATCTTGCAAGCAATAAAAACTGCTGTAAGTAATGTTAAAGTGAGAATAGTTAACATAATCAATGGTTAAAAGATTGATGAAGGTTATAGAATATCAGGTAGCCCATAATAACATGTAAGATAAGAAATCGTTTAAGTATATAGGATATTATGCTGATCAAATCTATTTCTTTGGCCTATATGAGACGTGCTGGTAGTTGATTGGTTAGTGACCCAGAAAGTGGAGTTGGCAAAATAAGTTCAAATATCTTTGAATCTATCTCTTCTCCTTGCTAGTTAAGGGTTAAATATAAGAGCCGACAGGGTTATCATAATTTTCGGTAGCAACCATTCTCAGAAGGACTATTCTGAATACAAAACTGTGGAGAAAGCAATGGGGCAAAACACTGTACTAGCTTTGCAAAGAATTTACCGAAAACAACAAAAAGAGGTAATCTGTTTCGACCCATGATCACCTACATCTTGAAGAGACATAGGGCTACAAAAAAACTGGATCTATATGCTTTGGATTGATTGATAAATGGAAATGGATGTTGGTGTGTGTGTGTATATATATATATATATATATATATATGTTCAAACACATGAATATACACATAAAGGTATATTGGGATTTAACATATGCATAAACTGATTGCTTAACTTTGCCAAGATGAATATATTAAGTATTAAAATAATATTATTAAAAGAAATGACAAAACACATTCACACAATCACAAAGGTGGAAAACAATAAAGAAAAATAATGAGACCTTTGAAAATATATTATATATTTATGTGTGTTTTCACATGTGTGTGTATGTGTGTGTGTGTGTGTGTAATTACACACACACACACATATATATATATATATATATACATGTATGTATATATATATATGTGTGTGTTTGTATGTGTGTTCATACATATGTTTCTCAGGATGGAAGAAAGATCAATGCTTTTAGTTTGAAAATCTATGTGGCAAAATGGGAAAGGAAAACATTTTGGTAATGTAGTCTTTTTGCTTTCACTGATATGAAACAATCTAAAATGGTAGCATTCTAAGGAGATCAAAGGACAGAATTGTATACTTTTTTTTGTATATGTGTGAATGTGTGTGTGTGTGTGTGCGTGTGTGTGTGTCTTTCAATAGACTTTGGTTTCCAATTTTCTTTTTGTATTTCTGTGGCCTAAGGGACCTAGCACCAAACAGAAGAAAGAAATAAAAGATTTTCGTAGTAATTTCTTTAAAAAGATAAAAGGGGGAATTAAATTAAAGAAAGAATTTTTTTTTCCATATTTTTTTTTTAATTTTTACCAGACATAATGATTATAGACAAGGAGTAAGAAACGCAAATAAACTTCAATGGCCAGTAAATGGTGGGGTGACAGAAGTGCACGACAAAACATTGCCGAAAAAACACAAGATGAAAATTCAAATATTTGACACAGTGAAGGTGAAAGGGCAAAGACATTTTTGGGAATTTTACATTTTTTTTCATTCTTTCTTTTTGCCCTACTACTGAAGTATGTGCAGTTTGTTTGTTTTTTAGTAATTGTTTTTTAATTTAAAGCTGAAAATAAGAATCATTGCAAATTAACGAAGTAATCTGAACTCTGACTGCTTTCTTTTATTTATTATCTCTACTAAAGATCCTTATTAAGCCATATCATATATATATATATATATATATATGTGAGGTTGTCCAGAAGTCAAGGAAAGGAAGATGGAAAAGTAATTACTTACTTTCATACACAGATGGCATAGATTTGTTAATAAGTCAGTAGTTTAATGATGAAAAATTAAAAAAATATAAGCATTTATTTGATTCAACAAATATTTATATTTCAGTACAATCTTTTTCCTTGTCAGTGTGCTTAACCCTTGCATTAATACAGAAGGTAAAAAACATTACTTTAATAACTGTGTCAAGCTAAATATACATTGACATATATATATATATATATATATATATATATATATATATATATATATATATATAAAAACATATATATATAAACCAAATACAAATATAGTGGTATATATATATATATTCACACACACATACACACCCATATATATACACCTATATACACATATATAGAGATAGAGATATATATTTACACATATATATATACACTATATATATATATATATATATATATATATATATATATATATATACACATATATAGATATATACACATGCACACACACATATATATACATATATTTTCTGTTTATACATTATTTTAATGGATACAATTTATGTGAATGATTGATTTCCCTTAATTAAATGCTCTGTTTATTAAAAAAACAGATCAGAAATACATATATATACACACATATATACATATATATACACACATATATACATATACATATATATATATATATATACACACACACATATATATATACATAAACACATATACACTCATACATATATATGCATATATACACACATACATACACACACGCGCATACACATACACACACACTTATATATATATATATATATATATATATATATAGTCCATTGTTTATCAATTTTTTCTAATTCAGGGTGAAATTTTCTTTTTTTAATCATTTCACTCCAAGCATGATGGGAATGCCATCAGTATGCAGGGGTTTACAGGGAGTGAAGGTGAAAGAGAAGACAAAGAATAGGCAGGATTGAGGAAAGGGCAAAAGATGAATGGGGATTCAAAAATGACAAAAGATGGGAATTTGTGTTGCATTTAAATTTTTGAAAACCATGCATACCCTACCTAGTGAGCTTGTATAAATAGAGGGCAGAACAAGGTTTAGGAAAGATTACAAAAAGAAAAAATTCTTAAGAGCTACAAGGGACAGGAAATTGTGGAGAGCCATGATCACCAACATCCTGATGGGACACAGCACACAGAAGTGATGAATAGTGCTGTGTAATGTCAAACCTCCTGTATGGCAGGGAATGCCGAACAATATCCTCACAGATGAAGATAAGATTTGAAGCAATAGAAATTTGGTTCTTCAGAAGGATGATGAGAATACAGTCAGAAGACTATGTAAACAACACAGAAAACTGAAAAAAAATGGAAAAAAAAAATGGAGATGCATACTTAGAAAGAGAAAGTGACAGTTGAAATTTATGTGACACGTAATAAAGAAGAGTTTGAATAATTTGACACTGAGAGGGAGGCAAGAGGCCATCTATCTCATAAGCTTATGTGAACGGATAACAAAACAGGGATTATGATAAATGATAAACATTACTAGAGTATACAAAGGATAGGAAGTTGTGGAGAGTAATGACTGCCCACATTCTGAAGGTACATTCCTCATAGCAGGAGAAAGAATTCTTTCTGACCCATTTCTTTGCATAGATCTGTATGCATTTATGTATAAAGCCATAGATGAGAACTATATATTAAATATATTTTCATAGATTTATAGGTGGTTCTTTAACAAATATTGCCTCTTTTATTGAATTCCGTGCAATATCTCAGCCTCCATTGCTGTAATTTGTTAAATATTTCGGGAAGTTTGTAACAAGCCGCAAGGCTGTGATTCAGAAATAAAAGTGGTCCTAAGAAACCCACAAGAGCCCATCTCATAAATACCGAAATCTCAGAAGAGAGGGCAGTTCTGTGCAAAAGCAGAACTAAATGCAAATGTAGGAAGTGGAGCAATGAGCTTTAAAAAGAACTTCCATTCCATTTCTGGTTTAGATAAAAGCTTTTCTTGCAGACAAACCAAACAATCTTTCCTTCCACCTCCCCATTCTACCCATCATACTTTTAACTTTACTCTTCATGTGTGTCCAGGAAACACACACACACATATATATATATATATATATATATATATATATATATATATATATATATGTATGTATATATATATATATATATATATATATATATGTATATGTATATATATATATATATATATATATATATGTGTATATATATGTATGTATATGTATATATATATATATGTATATGTATATATATATATATATATATATATATATATATATATATATGTATATATATATATATATATATATATATATATATATATATATATATATATATATATATATATATATATATATATATATATATATATATATATGTATATATATATATATATATATACATACAGAGGATTTAATACATTAAGTTTGTATAATGTTATAAAGCTCTACACACAAATATATACAGGCATTTATACACACACACACACATATATATATAAAATATACGAACATTTATATACATATGGACACACACACACACACACATATATATATATATATATATATATATATATATGTGTGTGTATGTGTGTGTATCCATATGTATATAAAATGTATATATATATATATATATATATATATATATATATATATATATATACAAACATTTATATAGAAAAACATACACATATATTTAAAAATCCCCACAAGGAAGGGGATAATGCCACTAAGATTCAAGGTGCCACTGGAAGTCAAAGAGAAGGAAAAAACTTTGAAAGGAACCAAAAATTTTTAAAGTCTAGAGTTGAAGTAGAATTTTGAAGGAGCTAAAAACTCAATACTAAACAGGAAACAAATCTTAGACATATATACATGTACACACACACATATATATTTAACATATGCACAGGTGCACACAGGTATATGAACACACATAGACACACATATGTACATATGTGTTTCTGTGTGTGTGTCGCTCTCTCCATCTGCATGTTTAATTACATATATTAAGATCATTATGTAATATATATAAACATTAATATTTGTTGTTGCACTGTAGTATTTCTATATGAATGCTTTTTACTACTCCAATCCACACACATCTATAAACATGTATATGTCTGTGTAGATAACACATGTGCATTCACACAGAATATATATATATATATATATATATATATATATATATATATATATATATATATATACATATGCATACATAAAAACAAACATATTTATATGTATTATGTGTGTGTTTATTTACTTATCCTAAGTTTTATCTATTATTGATGGAGTTATTAATATATATATATGTATATATATATATATATATATATATATATATATATATATATATATATATATATATATATGGGTTTATAAACCTGTGCATCTACATTTGTAGGATGTATAACAGTATCCCAAACAAAATGCTGGTAAAGAGACAATCTGTAAAATACCATTTGTAGGATGTATAACAGTATCCCAAACAAAATGCTGGTAAAGAGACAATCTGTAAAATACCTGTTCATGTACACAAATTTTATATATATATATATATATATATATATATATATATATATATACTGTATGTGGGTGTTTTCTTAGCTATATCTTTAATTAACATATAGGAGTATATATAATTAATAGTTGAGCTTTTACAATAGTATTTTATGTAAATACCTATTTCAGCTTCCATATATATATGCATATATATATATATGTATATCTAGTGTATGTGTTTTTACTTAGCCATACCTATATAAATATATATAAGGATATATAATTAACAGTTGAGCTTTTACAACATTATTTCTATGTAATACTTATTACACCTTCCATATATACATATCTGTAAAAATGTGTGTTTATATACCTGTGCATGTACACAAATACATACAAATACACACACACAAACACCTGTATGTGCGTGTGTATATAAAACTCCAAGGCAGATAATATGAAGGGGTGGGATGTAGGGTTAGGGTTAGAAGCAAGTAAATGTAAATATAGAGCAAAGAAAAAGATTTTAGTATTCATGGTTTTCCTATTCTGAGTCTTTTTCAGGAAGACAACCCCCTCCAGCTTGGAGTGGGGGTGCAGTGAGGGAGTCAGGAGATGGGCGATGGCATGGAGGTCAGATAAGCTGGCTGATGAGGATGAGGGAGAACATTTATTGTGGCTCGGCTGGTAGAGTTTACAAAAGAAAGACAAAAATCTTGCCATTTACAGAGTCGGAAACAGAAAGGCAAATGAAAAGAAACCACTCTAATTTCATTGGTTCTCTCATTGGTTGCTTGGCGATTTCCATGAAAAGAACTGTGCACTGTCTCAGGCTGTTGAATAAAAAGTCTTGCTCGGGAGGACATTTGCATTTTCAATGACCAGCTGATCACTGGTAGGAAGATTTGGCTGAGTAGGTAAAAAGAAAGAGGGTGGGAGGAGAGGAAAGCAAAAAGATGAGGAAAAAATAAAGAAATATGGTGGATAAGGAGAAAGAAAGAGGAAAGAAAACACACTGAGAAGAGGAGATGGAAGAGGCTAATACGCTATATCAAATTTTATTATGCAATTCAATTTTTTTCACAATTATATTGACATTAACCAACTGAGCTTGGTAAAATTGTCAGGATACATATCTATTTTATTCATATTATAATACACTTATATTCATATGTTAATATACTTATATTTATATGATAATAAACTTGCTGCATTATCACCTTTTGGGGCACTAAGGCTAATGAAATTATTCCCCCACCACCACCACCACCACCACAAGCTCAGAGGGAGCTACCCTCTAACTCACCCATACCAGTATTGAATTATTTGTGATATATTTTAGTGCCATTTAAATAGCTTGAAGTTAACTTATTGTAAATTATTTAAATTAATTAAATAGCTATCTTTTGTGTGTCAAGAAAAATATTCTTTAACAAATATCACTATTTTACTATTTATTGCAAATCAAATTAGTACATATTTCAACACAACTGTTATAAAAAACAAAGTTTTTTTTTTTATAACCAGCATTATTACCAAACAGCAGCCTACACTAATTTATAGAATAATACACATCTTCATATGAAAATGACATATTCCCATCATTTTTGGGCTGAAGCTCCCCAATGCTCACTTTCCAGGTTTGACATACTTCAAAAGCATTTACTTTGTGGGTGAATTATTTTCCACCTTACAACCTGTTTCCTACAAACAAACCATTGTTCACCTCTCACTCTTCAATTGCTATTTCCATGGGAAATATTTTCATAAGCTACATTCCCTCATTCTGCCAGACAGCTAGGACCAATGATGCCATGTACACAGGTTAACAAATCACTCTCTTCCTCTTTGATTTCCAATGCTCAGAAGAAAGTTCCACACAAAGAGCTTCTTCTCAAGAACTGTTACATGATGGAACAGATTCCCAAAAGGATGATTTCCCAGTCTCACTGATCACCACCTGGTCTGGTGCTCCTGCTATACCTTTAGAGATTCTTTATAAAATTCAAACAAGAATCTGCAATATTATTGGTCCTGACCTGACATTTCAGCTTTGATCACTTTCCCATCACCGTAACATACCTTCCCTCTGCCTTTTCTATAAATATTTTCATGGTAATTGTTCTGATGAGCTTTCATGTATGGTACCTAGACTTTATGAACTTAAGCACACTACTAGATTTGCAGAAAGGTTCTACCATTTTACATATAAAGTGGCTAGATGTAACTGTAAGTACTATATTAATAATTTCTTCCATCTTGTTTCTTAGTGTTATGGTAATTTACTCACACATGCATGGACTCTCCCAGCTATAAATAGGAGCAGGTACTGCCTTTTGGAAAGGGAAGTTTCCAACAGTCAGCTCTGATAGTTGGAGTAAACA
>CAHIKZ030000819.1:500000-542500 GCA_903632075.3 Acanthosepion pharaonis
AAAAGAGATACAAAATGGAAAGCTTAAAGGGTAAAAATGGAAATGAATGTAAGAGAAAGGTGGAAGAATAGGAGAAGGAGGAGGAGGAGAAGTATGTGCAATAGAGAATGAAGAAAGGCATATGGTAAAAGTTATAGATGAATGACAGGAGAAAGAAGGGGTAAAAGAGAAAGAATTTTCAAAATATTAGAAAGAGAGAGAGAAGGGTAATGAAAAAAGAGCAGAAAGAGAACGTGTGAAAGAAATGAGAAACTGAAGAGCAAGGAAAAAAAGAAGTAAATGAGGGTGAAAGAAAGAAAAGAGAGGAAGAAAAAGGAAAGAGAAAATAAGTGGAATGGGAGGGAGGGAGGAAGGAAGGAAGGAAGGAAGGAAGGAAGGAAGGAAGGAGGGAGGAAGGAAGGAAGGAAGGAGGGAGGAAGGAAGGAAGGAAAAAAAAAAAAAAAAATAGAGAATTTAAGGAGATGGAACCTAAAGAGAAATGAAGAGGAATGAAAGAAAACAGAGATGCAAAAGGTAAGAAATGGAAAGAATGAAAAGATAGAAAGAAAGTTGTGGAAAGAAAGAAAAATAAAAGAAATAAAAGAGTAAAAAGAAAAGGAAAGAAAATAATAAAAGGAAGGAAAGAAAAGATTAGCATGAAAAGAGATGAAAAAAACTGAAGTTGCTGATAGGGTGGGTGAAATCTTTGTCACTCAGATCTACATACTGTCACAACTTTAAAGATGAAAAGTTGGTAAAATAAAAACAACAAAAGTATTTTAATTTTTTTTTTTAAAGAACTTTACTCCAATACTGAATCACGATGAAGGATGCTGAAAATTCTCATCTTGACTCACTTCCTAAAATCAGTATTTAAATGAGTAAACATCACTATTTTGGAGGCCAAGAACTTTTCCGCATCCCCTCACATAATGAAGATATGAATACCTAAAATATATCATATTTTTAATGTTTAATGTTTTATATATATATATATATATATATATATATATATAGGGCCAGAGCAAAGGTATTGTGGGCCCCATTGAATCAATGATACAGTCCTACCCACTGAATCTATGATATGAGGCCCCCACTCAATTACATCTCAATTTTCATAAGGTTATATTGATATAACATACAAATTATCTTGTAACCTAATTATGTACAACAATAGATCATATGCAATATAGGTGAACAATTTAACTACAAAAATTGAAAATAAATACAGTGTATCTAAATGCAAATTAGAGACATGTCATAATAGATAATCCCATCTTAAACAAATCAATAATGTTTTGCAGCAATTCTTTAATATCAACTTGAAATTTTTCTTGTTAAAAAATTGAATAATTTTAACACATTCAACATTATCGATAAAATATAGTGAATTTTATATTGTGTTTTTTCAAGACTTAGCATGAGCAAAACAAATTCACAGATTTGTGCAAATAAAAGCCGGTCCCATAATGAAGTCAAAATCCAAAAATATTAAATATATTTAATAGACAGTTGGGTTTAGTTTAATTCATAACATATATAAATGTAAGCCAAAGAAGCAAATGTTGATAGGGAGTGTCATGAAGCATTGCCTGGTGTTCCCAATCAGGCTTGGGCACCCATGTCTGGGGACAGTATGTACCAGTCCTGTATATTTATAAAGTGAATACACTTAATATTTCAAGAAACTCATCATTTGTGCAAAACTGATCACTTCTACAACAACTGTCTCTAAAAAATTAAACAACAATATCAAACAAACACTTAGTAATAATGTTTGTCCTAATGACATCATCAGCAGACAAATAAAATTATTTTACAGACAATTAATTTTCTAAACATAGATACATAAACTTGATTTAAACCACAACAATGATACAATAAAATTATTTTGGAGTGACCAGATGCAATCCAAATACTTAACAGATGAAAAACCGATAGAAACATAACCAGATGCAATCTAAATACTTAACAGATAAAAAAAAACAATAGAAACATAGCCAAATGCTAATCTGAATACTTAAAAGATGAAAAACCAATAAAAAAAAGAACCAGATGCAATCCAAACACTTAAAAGATGAAAAACCAATAAGAACATAAGCAGATGCAATCCAAATACTTAACAGATGAAAAACAAATAGAAACATAACCAGATGTAATCCAAATACTTAAAAGATTAGAAACCAATAAAAGAAAAGTAACCAGATGTATTCCAAATCCTTTTTTTTTAATCATTTCACCTCAAGCAATATGATAATGTCACTATGACACAACAAGTTACTGAGAGTGAAAGAGAATGAGAAGACGTTAGTGTGGAGAAAGGACAATAAAAGAACAGTGTCCAAGAACACACAAGATAGCAATTGACAGTTCACTTAAATTTTTGAAGATTATAAGTAGCAAGGAACCAAAAAGTAGCACTGGCTACTTTTTCTGTTAATCATTTCACCCCAAGTAAGGCAATAAAGCAACTAAAATGCATAGGGTTATTGACTGTTAAAGAAAAAAAAACTTAAGATGAGGGAACAATAAAAGAACAAGAATTAAAAAGATAACAATTGTCACTGTGTTTAAATTTTTGAAGATGAAATTTGTAGCAATAATATTCAAAGCAACTTGGTCAATGAATGCTGAATAGTTCCTTATATGGAAATTGCAAATATTAGCATTACTATTAATATTCTGTAGAAATACATCTCCATTGCCTCAAGTCTTCTCTTCCTCTATGCCACATTTACAGTGCTGTTCTAAAATTCTCACAGAAACAAGAGCTCTTGAAATATTCCCCAAAACGTTTATAAAATACTTTTTACTTTTTATATACCTTACTTGGTGGGACTGGAGATAGGAATAAAGCCTTTCCTGCCTTGTAAAATCACAAATTTTAAATCCTGGCTTTCACCTGTGCTTGAACATCACTCAAATATTCAAACTGCTCACCAAGGGTCATATTTTTGTATAGATAAAGGAGAAGAAGAAGAAGAGAATGGGAAAATAAATTGTTTCAAAATATATTTCAGAAGGTATTTATATTTGTTGTGATATAGTAAGTGTGGTACAAGGAAGTATATATTTTCTAACTATGACTTAATCTGGCACAATGACACAACGGAGGAGCACTCACAAGGACACCATTTATGATTAAAATAAAAATCATTCTAGGTAATTTTTTTCTCTTTTTTTACAATAATGTTCACTCTGTACAAGTCCCAGGGGCCACTCATGGTAGAAGGTTATATTAAGAGGCAATTTGAGTGGATAGAAGAGGCAGATAATGGTTACCCTAGACTTGAACAAGTTAAGATTGTAGTGATCTGGGAAGCATCCACTTGGGAGTTGGCTCCATAAAGCAATAGTTTGCAACAAGAAGCTATTTGATTGAAACTCACTGATGGAATACAGAGGGAATGTGGGTGGTTCATTACAATGTAAGTGGCATAGCAGGTTTTTGCTGTCTCCATTATTTTTTCTTCTCTTATGCTTTTTTCCCCGAGTTTTTCATCTTTATCTCACTCTTCTTAAAAAGCATAATTTTTCCTTTTTAATTTTTTGCTCTTTGTCTACATATTTCACACATCATTACAAATTTCTTCCTCTCCCTTTTTTTCTAATTACTTTACCCAAAGCAAAGCAATAAAGCCACTAAAATGCAAAAGGTTACTGAATGCAAAAGAATATGAGAAAAAGTAAAACTTTATTAAGGAGCAAGAACAATAAAAGAACAGAAATTAAAAAGACAGAAGATAGCAATTGACATTGCATTTAAATCTTTGGAAATCAAATTTGACAGGAAAGCAAGAAACTGGAAGACGGTTACACAAGCAGAATGTGTGAGAGAAGAAGACTTCTATCATTTCACTTTACCCCCCTTTTTTTTTATATAAATTTATAAACTTCTTCACCCTTTCTTTCTTGCCTTCTTTGTCTGAGACATTAACTATTTTCCTCTTCCTTCCTTTTTTTCTTCACCACTTCTTTTTCTGATGTTGGGTTAGAACAAAAGTTTTCCAATTTTTTTTCAGTGAATTTCAAAGACAATATTTAGATATTTGTACATACATTCATTCAATCACCTTTTGTTCCACTACCGTTTGCAATCTTTGAGGCAACTTCATGATTATATCATCCCAGAACTTGGCATCTTCTAGAGTTATGAACTGGACTTAGTGGTTTTTACAGGGTACCATAGAACTATTGTCCTTCATCTTAAGAGAATTTTGTAGAGATCAAATTACTGGTAATCCAAAGGTGAACAGTCAGGTGGAGTAAAACATCCCTGCTGTATGAATTTCCACTGCAAAGATACATGAATTCTGGAATTGTTCTTATGAAAAATGACACACTTCTGATGGGCCAATTATGGACCATTTTCATCAATTACTCCCATTTATGACCCCATTTCAGAACTACTTAAACTGTTGATTTTGCAGAAGGAATTTGTAATGTACAAAGCCCCTCCAATCCTACCAGATACAGAGCATTACCTCTGAATGCAGACAAGTCTTTGGAGCTGTTAACAGTAACTAATTTCATTTTCTCTAGAATCTTTTCTGTTCCACATGGTTGTAAACCATCCATTTTTCATTGCCTGCAATCATTCCTTTCAAAAATGGTTTGATTTTTGTATTTGAGCAGAGAATCACAGATGGAAATGTAATCTATTAAATTTTTTAATTAAATCATGAGGCATACAAACATCATAGGGATTAACATATGCAAGTGTTTTTTTACATCTGTATATATTTGTGACATGAGCTAGTGTAACTGTTTACATTGTTCAGACTATTGTCCTTATCTATATTGTCATATTCAGGACGTTTTGACCAATGTAAGCTCCGGACTTCTTCAGGTGATATACGTTGGAATATCACCTGAAGAAGAGCATGCAATGACCAAAATGTTATGAATTTGACAATAAAGATGAGTACAATAGTCTGAAAAATGTAAATAGTGTAAAAAGTGTTTTTTTTAATGTCTTACAATTCTCATATGTAGTATAGATAGTATTTCATTAGAATTTCAATATGATTATCATTGATGATTACAGGTATACCAAAAAGTTCTAAGTCTTCCATATCAAAATTTCCATTTTTGAACCTAACAAACTATTTACAAACAGCTATGGCACCTATCTTTTTATTGTTTATACAGTGTTTTTTTTTTCCCATTTACGGAAATAAATACAACTCAAATGATAAAAACATATCCCATTTTCCTCTATTTTCACTTTTAATTTAAAATTGCATAATCCACATATGAATCTTATAGAAAGTCTCATGGAAATATTCAGAATATGTATAAATGTCATAAATTCCAGCAACATGTGAAATGAAATCACATGTTGAAATACCACCTATTGGAAAATGCAACAAACTTTTGTTCTAACCCAATACATGATGATAAACTTCTTCTTCTTCTTCCTCATTTCTTTTTTCTTTTCACCTTTTCTTTTCTGATGCATTATTATAAATTTCTTCTTCCTCCTTTTTCTTTTCACCCCATTCTTTTCTGATGTATCATTATTTCTTCTTCTTTTTTTTTATACCCCTTCTTTTCTGGTTAATTATCATTAATTTCTATATTTTCTATTCCTCCCCCCCTCTTTCTCCTCCTCCTCGACCCATTTTTACTTTCTCATTTTCTGATACCTGATCATAAATTTCCTCTTGTACATTTCCTCCTGAATTTTTCAACATTCATTTCTTCTTCTCCCTCTTGTTCGCATTCTCTCCGTCTTCCCACTTTTCTTCATGTTACTTTCAATCTTCCTTATTTCCCTGTGTGCCCTTAAGAAACAACATAAATATTGACAGGGGCAGCACCGGCAATCGGTGACACACACACGATGGATGGGAAACAATAAAAGCCCAATAAATAACTTGCAACAACGCTGCAGGGAATTTAAAAGGCAGGTAGAAGTTGTTATGAGGGCTGCTCGGCTCTTTTCCTCCATGAAAACACCATATTTTCTCTGCATATTTTTTTTAATTTTCTTTGCAGCTGCCTCTGCTTAAATCAAGTGCAGTGCTCAGGGCAAGCAGGACAAATACAGTGGCAGATAGAGTAAGATTAGGCCTGGACTGTCAACTTTTTAAATGAATTCTGCCATTAGTTGTTGACCAAACACTGTTGCTGTCTCCACAACAATTATTTATGCCTGAATAGGCCAGTGCTTGTATATTATTGCTAGATTTTACAAGCATACCCAATACTTATTTTGCTGTATACATGATTTTTAGGATTTAGTCAAGGTCTAGATGGATTAGATTACCTGACGAACACCCCAATATTTCAAGAGTTTACAAATATTTAGAAATTCTTTATGTTATATATTAAGAACTGCATAACAATATGAAAGTTTCTATCAAAAGCAACAGAAATAAGATAAAAGAAATACTCATAAAAAATCTGCATTTTTTCACCCCGAGCAAGGCAATAAAAGCCACTAAGATGCAAGTGGTTACTGAGAGTGGAAGAAACAAAGAAGACAATAAAAGAACAACCAACCAGGATTCAAAGAGATAAAAGATGATTGATGTTGTATTTAAATTTTTGAAGATCATAGTTGACAGGAAATCAAGAAGGCAGAAGAGAGTTCCAAAAACAAGAAATGCAGGAGAAGACTATTAGTATACACCTTATCAGTGAAGTCCATCAGTGAAATTATGAGACCTAGTTGCCAATATATTACTACACTTAAGTTGAGGTACCAAAGAGGAATGCTCATCAGAACAACTCAGTTATGTGCCATGCATGATACACACTTAGGGGATCATGCATCTTTTGATACACGACTGATGAGACAGATTTTTTTCCCCACAGTAGGTTGCCGTTTCTTTCTGTAGTAGACCAGCTGCCATCCCAGTTCCTCCTACTATTTACCCATAACTGGGGGGAGAGCAAGAAGAGGATTTATACCTTTCCCAAGGGTATTAGCACATAAGTGAGCACAGGAAAGCAATGGTTGGAAAGCAATTGAAGTTTAGATGCCAGGTCAGAACCAATAATATTGTAGATTCTTCTTTAGATTCTGCTAAGAATGATAGATTTCCTGGTAGTAGATTTCTCAATTGATTAAATAGAATCATTTCACTTTGAATCAGTGAAACAAAGAAGACACAATGGGTTGCTCTACTGGGGGTTAGCTTCAGCCATGCTGATGGAAAGCAAAAAAGGTTTTCTAAAATGATTAAGAGATTTTTGAGACCAACTGCCAATTTGATATTATCCAATCTATACAAAATGCAGTCTCACTCTTATACATATATATATATATATATATATATATATATATATATATATATATATATATAAAGAGTATTCCAATAACTTGGACCAATTCTAATGGGAATTAAGTTTAAGCGTCTAATGATATTTTCTTTTTCTTTCAGATTTGGTGGACATTTGCGTGATACTATTTTTCACACATAATTGCCATGACTTTAGTAACATGATCTAATAGAGAAATAAATAAATTTTCACTAATAACTGATTTATTTAATGTTGACTTTGATCTGCCTTAATGAAACACCCTTATATATAATCCATCTTAATGAAACACCCTTTATATTGGGATGCACAATTAGTGTCATGGTTGGAACAAAAAAAAAATTGTTGAACTGAGTTCAAATTCTGGTTGAATTTGTTACATTCACACAAATACCCTTGGGAAAGGTATGGATCCATTTCATCTCTCCCCATCTATGGGCTAAAAAGTAGGGCAAACAGGGCTTTCTAGCCATGGTTGGCACCCAGTCTAGGAGAAGGACAACTCTGAATTCAATACCATATGTAGCCATGGTGAACAGAGCCAGGTTATGTTCTTTTGGAGCCCAAGTCTAACAGAATTATATGGTCCGCCTAAGATGGTGCCACCCTCTAACTCACTCACAACTGCCTTGAATATTTCTTTTACACTTGATATATTTTAGTGACATTTACACTGCTTGAAATAAACGTATTGCAAATAAACAAGAAATAGCTATCTTTTGTTTTTCCATAAAAGTCTTTCTTTAGGAAAATTTCATTATTTTATTATTTATTGCAAACCAAATTAATACCTATTTCAACAAAAATGTAGCAAAAAAACAGATCTTTTATAATCAACATTATAACAATGAATCAATCGAAATAAATATAAGTTTGTCATATTAATATTATTTCAGTTTGTGAAACTAATTCAAAGTTAGATCATCTTGAAAATTAGAACTATTGCATTATAAAAATTTCTAAGATTTAAACATTCTGAAGTAAAATCAAACATGTTATCTACTTGAAACATAATGACACAAGCTAAAAAAAAAATTCTCTTCCTTGATTTGCTGTCTGCAAAGTCAAATAAATATGAATTTGTCATACTGATATCATTTCTGTTTATGAAATTGTTTATAAGTTATGACATTTAGAAAATTGAAATCATTGTTTTATAAAATCTTGAAGGGCCCTAGGTTTCATGCTATACTTACCTATGGGACCATCCGGTTCTGAGCCTTAAGTTGCAACCTATACTAGCCTAAAACATAATCTAGTTGTGATGGTGAAGCACATACTTTACACCCATGGAAAAGATTATGGAGTTAAAAACAATGGTACATTCTTGTGATATATATATATATATATATATATATATATATATATATATATAAAACAACAAACCAAAGTATTTGCAGTACCTTCAATATGACCTCACCAACACAAAACCTGCCAAAATCAATGCACTTAAAGTGACAAAAGAAAATGAAAACCATGAACCAATAGACAAAGGAATTGACAAGAATAGGAAACATAGACCGTAAAGTGAAGCCTGGAACTCTGAGTAGGGATTTACACTGGGTCTGTTTTTTATTTTTGTGTGGTGTCACTGGTTAGTCTCAGTTGAAAATTGCTTAGGTAGGCATTTGTCCTTGGGTTTGGCTTCACTTTTCTGTCTATGTTTCCTTTTCTTTTTCTTGTCAATTCCTTTGTCTATTGGTCCATGGTTTTCATTTTCTTTTGTCATTTTAAGTGCATTAACTTTGGCAAGTTTTGTGTTGGTAAGGTCATATTTAAAACATTTTTTTCCTTGAAAACATGATCATCAGGTGATCTGAATACATATATATATATATATATATATATATATATATATGTATTTAGGCACCAATCCCTCTTTTAGACATCTTATGTTAAAAACGACTGACAAGGTTCTGCAACTGAGGGCATTATGCTTCACTTAGAAATATCATAAAGAAATACATTGTGCCAGTTTTCCCAAACAAAAAATTAAATTAATCATCTATTAAAAAATTTAAAACAACTAACCCTATCCTCAAAAATAACAACTCACCTGCAAAATTAAAACTACAAAGAACCAACATTATTTATGAGTTCAAATGCTCCTTAAGGAACTGTGTTCCTGATCAAACCAAACTCATAAATAATTACATTGGTCACACTTCTACAGGCTTATCCAGGCAACTTAACTATCTGACCACAGCTCCATTATGAGAACTCATTTAAAAACACACACAAATCTTCCAGAATCAAAATCCAACTGAAAGATACTAGTAAAATATATAAGCATAATAACCTCATCCACATGTAAAAAAAAAAAGATTAACAATAATAGAAGCCTTAATAATAATAAAAAACAAAAAGGCAAAACTCAATAACATCAACTACAAACACAGCCACAATGTCCTGACCATGTTTGGAAAATAAAACATTCCTGTAACTCTAGATACAGACACACAAATCATACATTCAGTTAAAAAACAAAAATAAAATTATCCTTGATAATGGCTAAAAGTATAGCTAAAAGCACTCAGAAATTCAGAACATTTATACAGTTTTTACACACTTTGTGTCCAGAAAAGAAAACACTTAAACAATTAAAAAAAAAAGCTTAATTGTAGTACCTTGTCAGTCATCTTTAACTAAACATGTATGATTGTGGATATATATATATATATATATATATATATATATATAGTACAGGTAATAGATTCATTGGTATATAATCCAGATGGATCCTAGTAATATCAAATATTAAAACTGATCCACAAAGAGAATTCAATGTATTTATTATAACAGAGCATATATATCATGCAGCAAAAAATCCAAATAGGCTATACCCACATGAGGTAATTTGGGATTTTTTGAATTATATATATATATATATATATATATATATATATAGTCAAACTGTAATTTTTTTTGTTTTGTTTTGTTTTATCACACACCTCAATCTATGGAGAAAGATACCTCATTTAATGTTGATTGTTTCTCATTTATTTACAACAGCCTCCAGAATTAGGAGTCTTTCTTTGCACTGAGTCCTATATAAAATTTTAATGTTCTCTACTAAAATTTGACTTATGTTAATAGCATTTTGTTTATTTGTCATATGTTCATCTATATGAACACAAATTGCACTAAATTTTGACAGATGACAAGTCAAGGTATGAGAGATTGTGTTGCATGTGTGACCAATGTTAGAATTTAAATGTTGTTTATTGATTGTATGTATATATATATATATATATATATATATATATATATATATATATATTTTTTTTTTTTTAAGCATTTCACCCCACGCAAGGTGGGAAGCCACTAGGACGCAAGGGGTTACAGAAAATTTAGAGCAAGATCAGATAGGAGTGATAGAAGAAAGGATGAGGGTAGTGGATTGATCAAGGCAACTGGAGATGTCGATTGACATTACACTTGAATAGCTGGATATTATAGCTCACAGGGAAACAGGAAAAGGGAAGGGAGTTCCACAGGCGAGAGGTGCGAGACATGAAGCTATTAGAGTAGAAGAGACGGCTATATTTAGGAGTTTCAACAGTGAAGGGGTGAGAGCGGGATACCAGCCTCGTAGGGCGCTGGAACTCATGACATCTAGGAAGCAGCAAATGCAGCTCCTCGGAGCAATTTCCATGAAAGTATTTGTAGAACAGACAGAGGGAGGCGACGGCGCGTCTGTGAGAAAGTGACTGTAGACGAGACGCCAGGGCAGGGCCAACCACATTGCATATCTGCCTCTGGAGCCTATCAAGAACCCCGAGGCAAACAGAAGGGGCACCAGACCATATATGGCAGCAATACTCCATGCAAGGGCGAATTGTGGATTTGTATATCTGGAGGATCGACACAGGGGAGAAAAACTTCCTAGTGCGGCTCAGGGAGCCAACTTTCCTTGCAGTGGACGAGGCAAATGACTCGATGTATTTATTCCATCTCAGGTCAGCAGTCAACGTGAGACTGCGAAGCCGCAGAGAGTTGCTCTCGAGAAGTTGAGTGTCAGACATTCTAATGGAAGGAAGGGAAGGATCTCTGTGGTGATTAATAGAGAGCAGTTTTGTCTTAGAAGCGTTGAAGATGACCAGCCAATTCATGCCCCAGTTCACAATCGATTGGAGGTCCTTTTTGAGACGAACGGCCAGGTGAGTTTTGTCAGCAAGGCTAGATTTGTTTTTGAGGCAGGAATAAATTGTGGTGTCATCCGCGTAGATGCCAACTTGGGAAGTTATGGCGTCAGGAAGGTCATTTATGTAGATAAGGAATAGAGTGGGGCCTAGGATGTAGCCTTGAGGAACACCTGCTTTCGTGGGATAGGAACTGGAGGAGAATCCGTTGAGAACAACCTTTAATTCTAGGTTTGACAGGAATGATCGTATTAGGTTATATAATCGACCCGTAATGCCATAAGTATAGACTTGCGAAGAAGGCCGGCATGCCAAACCCTATCAAATGCTTTGGAGATGTCTAGTGCCACGGCTCGGGCTTCCCCGTTATTTTGGAGAGCTCGGTAGACTGTTTCAGTTATATAACAATGCTCAAAAAGCAAGAGTCCTGAGACAAAATGATGAATAAAAAACTTAATACATTAGAAAACAATAATTGAAAATGGGAAAATAAAATATGTTACTTCACTAGAGCAGAAGACTGAAAAAATGAAACAGGCACTCAAGGAAGGGCCAAGTATACAGCCAATAAATCATTATTCAACACTGTTCTCTATTTTCAATTTGATCTGCTATTCCTGATTTAAAGTTTCTCCAAAGGATTATATGCAGCTTTCTAATGCTCACTCGTGTGTATTCTGTGACAACTGCATATAAAGGGTTCACTTCAGAATTCCCTGTAGGTTACCCAGATTGATATACAACTGAGAAAGGCCGGAGGGCCCAACTGCCAAAACATTTTGATAACAACAACAAAGGTGAGGACAATAGTCCGAATACAAATAGTGTAAATAACTGCATGGAATGCAGTACATACAGTTTTGCATGAAGTAAAATCTCCATTAGCTGAAAACAGTTGCATGAAATGCATGTACAGAAATTTGTGCAGTTGTATCAGGAACGCAGACACGTGAGGAAGTTTTGAGCGTAAAGTAGCTGAAATGTTATATGAAAACAATGAAAGGTAGGAGAATTATTAAGTACAAGGCAATACAACGATACCAAAGTTACAATCATTTCTGTATTCAAAATTCTTATACTGAACAAATGCTACATAAATCTGCTGATACATTTCCGCAGTACATATGATAAAAAGAACTGCAACAAGAAATAAATGAAGAGAAAGACAAGTGCTAAAAAAACTAGAAGGAAGCAAAATATTGTAATACACTGTTACGAAAGGTATCTGAAAACTTGTTCAGCAAACAAACAAACAAAAATTATAGAAAGAAGAATAATAAATGACAACCTAGAAAAAACGTTTATATCTAAATATGAATATGTTTCCTTATTTTAGAAAAACAGGGGCAAAGATCAAAGGTAAAGAGAAAAGCCAAAAAAAAAAAAAGATAAAGATATAAAAGCTTAACACAAACAAGACAAATTTATTCCAACCAGTATCAGCCCTCACCTCATGTTGGCAACAAAGAATTAACAAGTGTTTTCATCCATAAAAAAACAACCAATGAAAGCTGATAACCTACGTATATCACCATATATAGACAAGCAAAATTAACCTTTAGTTTTTATGACAACCAATCAGAAACAAAGATTAATATTTCATTTACAAGTAGTGTGTATGTTTGGACATAATATTTTCAACCTATAATTGACACACAATTCAATTGCGTATATTTTAAATTGTAAGGGGTACACTGAACAGAATATACGAGCAACAAGGAAATATTAAAGATAATAGGAACTACAAGGAAACTGATAGTTACAATCAGAGAGCAACAGCTGAAGTTTCTGGGACACATAATGAGGAAAGAGGGCTTAGCGAATTTAACACACACAGGACATATTGAAAGCAAGAGGATCGGTGAGAAATAGCAAGTAACCTACTTAACAGGTTTGTGTGAATGGATGGCAGAACAAAGACAAAAATGCAGGAAGTCGTGGAGAGCCACCGTTTCCAATGTCCTTAAGGAAAAAGATACATAAAATAGTGGTACATTTATCAGTTAACAAATAAATCATTATCAAGTCTTTCAATTTATTTTTTTTATATACGAAGTTGTGCTGAAAAATTGGTCCAGTTCTCAAAATTAGTATTTATTAACCAAATATCAAAGGAAACTTAAGAAAAATATATGTTGAACTTTATGGGTGAATATCCTGGTTTTATTTTTTTTTTTTTTGGCTGTTGTTCACTCGAGAGCCACTCAAAGTAGAGCGTTACTTAATAATATTGTTGTAAGAACATACAAGGTGTAAACAAGAGGTATTATGAAAATATGTTGGATAAACAACAGTTGTCCTTATATTAAATGAGGCTAAGATTGTAGTGACTGAGGAAGCATCCTCTAAGGAGCCCATTTCACAATTCTGAGAAAGAATCTGTTTGAGTGGAACTTCCTCAACAGTTTGGTTTGTTATGTTTTATGGCATATCAACCTCAATGGGTTATTTAATGCCGACAAAATTTTTATTGTTGGTAATATTTTTTTTCAATAGGAAAATAAATACCAATATTTTTTTTCAAAAATGTATTTCTGGTAATATTTTTCCTACAAAAAAACTATTTCTGGAAATATTTTTTCTTCAAATATGTATCACTGTTAATATTTTTTTCAAAAATGTATTGCTGGCAATACTTTTTTCTTCAAAGATTTATTGCTGGTAATAATTTTTTAAAAGTATTTAGGTATTAAAACCTATTTTTACATTTTCATACAGTTTTGATCCCAGTTTGGTTTGGTTTGTTTTATGACAGATCAACCTCAATGGTTTATTAATGCCAACAATTTTTATTGCTGGTAAAATTTTTTTTTTTCAAAATGTAATATTTTTCCTTCAAAAATCTATTTCTGGTAATATTTTTCCTTCAAAAAATGTATAGCTGGTAATATTTTTTTTCAAAAAATGTACAGTTGTTTGTATTCCTGGTAATTTTTTTTTTTAAAGTATTGCTGATAATAATTTTTCCTTCAAAAAATTATTGCTGGGAATAATTTTTTTAAAAAGTATGTCTGGTATTAAAACCTATTTTTACACTTTCATAGTGTTTTGACCCAAGTTTAGGTGTTAACTATTTGCCCATAGCTGGAACCCTAACAGATGCTACCACCCCACGTTGGATGTAGTTAATCATCTTACCCAGGACACAGATGTAGTTTATCGTCATACCCAGCATGGTCCTCACCAATGGAATATGTTGTTTAATTTATTTCTTTTTATGTTATGTTCTGTGCTAATAGGAATATATACTTGAAAAACAAGGTGGATAAAATAAGTAAAGGTTTATTGTACAAAACCAGTACAATAAGAATAAAGGTAACAGGTCATTGCAAGTCAGTCCAGTAGTGAGTGCTACTATTGGAAGGTCAGTAGTTCTCATGTAATTCTGAGTCGTACTCAACAGATCCCAGCTAGCAATATTTACGAAACTCCCCACGGAAGGATGTGGCACAAGGCCGAATTTAATGTGAGGCAATCCAAGCACGTAGGCTCGGCCAAAACTTCCCTGTAAACCCTGCATAAATGGGTTCAGGTCTGTCTATCTCCCCAGACAAGACTCTGCCCTTTGGCATAGCCTCGTTTGGGTTCCTCTCTGCCCAAAGGCAGAGAATTCAACAACAGCTAACAGCTGAGTAACAGATCCCAACTAGTAATATTTACCAGCCTCCTCATGAGGAAGGATGTGTCACAAGGCCAAATTTAATGTGGGGCAATCCAAGCCCATAGGCTCAGCCAAAAATTCCCCAAAGACCCCATATAAAACAGAGTTGGGTAGCAGTTTCCCGAGACGAGACTGCCCTTTGACAGAGCCTCGTCTGGGTATCCTCTATGCCTGGAGGCAGAGAGTTTGACCAGCACAGCTGGAACAGATCTCAGCTATTCAATATTTACCAGCCTCCCCACGAGGTAGGATGTGGCACAAGGCCAAGTTTAATGTGGAGTAATCCTAGCCTGAAACTGATACCAGCTAGTATATTTAGCTACCCCCCCCATGAGGGTTGCATGTGACACAAGGTCAGTTTAACGTGGTTTCTCTGAGCCCATAGGCTCGCCCAAAAATATTCCCTTTTGAACCTATATAAACATGTTCAGGGTCAGTCAACCTCCCCGAACGAGACTCTGCCCTTCGGTGGAGCCTCGTCTGGCTTCCTCTCTACCTGAAGGCAGAGAGTTCAACTGTTTAGCTGGAACAGGTCGCAGCTAGTTTCTGTAGTCTGTTGACTTACAGATACTTATAGGTAGGTAGTTACCTATAGTGTAGTCACTCATGGAGGGTGACAGGTTATTCCATTACATCATTTTATATAGCTTTCAAACCAATATATATGGAGTGAGCTGGCCATGTGTTCAGATTTGCAGCAACATTATGAACACACCCAAACATGGGGCTGATGATGATAATAATGAGTACAGACATTGCTTCTGAGAAGAACTTGTTTAAAAAAAAATATGAAAGTATAAAAATGAAATCCCTAAAATGAAAAAAGAACAAAATGTTTATTTTGAAATATGAATGCTTCCTTATTTTAGTCAAACAAGGCAAAGAACAACAGTAAAATTAACAGAAAAAAGAAAAAGGTTAATGTAAACAAGAAAAGAAAAATTAATTCCAAGCTGTAATTGTCCTCACCTTACAAAAAATTAACAAGTGTCTTCATCAGCAATAAAGCCAGTTATCACTTCAACAGTCTAGTGAACTAATTGCAGGCATCTGGCAAGTAAAATTTAACAGTTCAGTGACTAAGCGTCCAACAACAAAAAAGATTTCCCTGATATAATGTTATTTATATACCCCCAATGATCAAAGAATGGTGTTTGTATCATGTTAATGACATTCTTGATTATTTTCTATGAAAAAAATGATATTGAAAGATGACAGGGACTCATTGATAGGAAGATATTTTTCAATGAAAGCTTCACAACCAACAAACTATTGCATAAAGATATATATGTATGAAGACATACATATTCATATACACATAAACACAGGTATACACTACAATTCAAAAGTTTGAAGCAACCGCCAAAATTAACATTGGATGAACTTGACTGAGGAGTGAAAAAAAATGAAAAAGAGCTCTACGAGTCATTGAAAAAAGAATGGAATCAATTATCAAACTTATACTTTGAGAAATTTTTGCAATGAATGCCAAAAGTTTGTGCTGCAGTAATCAAGACTAAAGGAGGATATTTTGATGAGAGCAAAATTTGATTATAAAATGCTTTTTTTTCTTTTTGTCATATTAAAATTTCTAATAAAAATTCTTTTTTTTAACCATGTATAACAATTTTCTCTTATTTAAAGTGTAAATCAACTACTTTTTGGGCGAATTTAAAAATTTACCAGGGGTTTCCTCAAACTTTTGAATTATAGTGTGTGTATGTGTGTATATAAATATATATATACACACACACACACACACACATATATATATATATATATATATATATATACACAACACACACACATATATATATGAAGAAGAAAGCATTTATCTTATAAAAATAAATATTTTTCAGCATATTATCATTTGTCATCAATGAACTTAATTCAACATTGAATATTGATCACCTATGTGAAATATTATGCAGTTGAAATCAAAATCTTATTGTCCTCATCTTTGTTGCTGTTATCTCAATGTTTTGGCCATGCAAAGCAGCATGATAACAACAAAGGTGAGGACAATAGTCCACATGTAAATAATGATAACTCATCAACTCATATGTATATATATATATGAAAAGTGTGTGTATATAAATATATATATATATATATGTGTGTGCGTGTATGTGTGTAATATATTATATATATTATTATTTATATATTATATGCGCAGTACTTATTAAAAAGCGCTCAATATCAGAGGTAGAGCTAACATATTTGGTTGCATTGATGTGAGTTTGTGACACTGGGTTTCACGCTTTTGTGATCGTCAGACAAAGCCTATATATATATTTACATACAAACTCTTTGTCACTGAGGCCCGTTGGAAGAGTTGGTATGACATTTGCCTGATAACGTAACTGTCCGTGTTTCAATTCTTGGAGGTAGATGTGCAAATGCTGATGAGTCCCAAATAAAGGACCAAATGGCCATCCAGTGCTTTCTGCATTCTGTTGAGGTTTCTTCTAAACTCGATGAATTACTTAATTATGATTATCTTAAATCCTCCTAATTTCTATCACTTGTATATTCTTGCTTGAACCGGCATCTAATGCTGTGGATGGAGCAGCTTGGGGATAGTAGTCCTGGCTTGTGGGGGCACAGTCCTATGGGTAAAAGAGAAACTCGGACGAGTTCCACCACAATATATGATCGAGCAGCACTATATCAAGTCTGATTCCCAAACCTCTTTGTCACCAAGGCCTGTTGGAAGAGTTGGTATGACGTTTGCCTGATAACGTAACTGTCCAGTTTTCAAGTCTCAGCAGTGGATGCGCACTGCTGATGAGTCCCAAATATAGGACGAAATGGCCATCCAGTGCTTTCTGTATTCTGTTGAGGTTTCTTCTAGACTCGATGAATTACTTAATTATAAATAAATATTTATTTGTATGTCTGACTATACTATATACTTGAATACATGCAAGCAACACACATATACACTCACATCTATGTACATATACTCTAAATATTTTCACAATAACATGAGTATAAAACGACAATGGATAAGTTCTTTCGTCATTTATGATGTTATTAAGAAAAATTAAATGAATCAGTCTAAGTTATTGAAAAAATTTCTTTTAATATCTTAAAAGGGGTACAACATTTGTTAATAGCAAACAAAACACACATGTTTAAACAACAATGGATAAGAATAAAAAAGAGGTACCCAAAAAAGTTTACTTTACCATAAATTGGTAATAGCAAAATACAAAAACACAACAAAAAAAAGCAGAAAAAACAGGTTTATTGAGTCTGTCTCATCAGACATGGATGAGAAATATGCACAGTGAGTAAAATGTAAAACACTAAAGACCAAATGTTATAACAATTGTAATGACCAAGATTCACAAATAGTGTCCTTTTATAGTCCCAATAAACAGAAATAGCTCTCTCAAAGAGGAAAGTAACAAAACGAGGTGAGACCACTCTTGATTATTCATAACAACTATATAAACATCAAAGATTAATTACAATTAAGCCTGACAATCACACCTTCTGATTACAGACATATGTCTGGCAGGTCTTAATATAAACTGGCTTTAAAATTTTAAAGTGAAAATTAGAATGAGTTTTCCTTAGTATGAAAAACTTTTTTTGAGTGGTGTAGGACATAACCAAAAATTTGGATTTTACTAATATAAAGAGAGAAAAGATATAGAATATTAAGAACATTGGAAAAAGACATGAAAGTAATTAAACTATTACATTTAAGTAAATATCACAAAGAGAAACATTTAAGTTGAGCAAAGAAGTACATGAAAACACATTTCTCAATAGTAATTTTGAGTGATGAATACAGAGCTACATTGGATGAAGCTGATGATGAGACAAGGCAGTTATTAAGTCTTTTAAGCAAATTGCAAACCAACATGACTTAAAAAAGCACTAGAGGGGTTAATGTTTTTGGTCAATATAATAGGTCCCTAGAAAGTTGATGATGATAAAGCAGCAAAGAAGATCTCTGGGAAGCAATAAAGGCTGCAAGTAATGTTAAAGTCAAATCAATAGAAAAGTTAACAAAATCAATGGTGGAAAGATTAATGATAGTTATAGAATGTCAAGGAGCCCATATTCAAAATAATAATTTATTTAGGTACACGTGATATTGTATTAATCAATTTTTCTACAAACAATATTTTTGGAGTTATTTCTAAATAGAAGAAACAGCTGGTTTTACAAATGTATTGGGAACATTGGAAAATGACATGAAAGTAATTAAACTACTACATTTAAGTAAACACAACAAAAAGAAACATTTAAGTTGGGCAAAGCTGATGATGAGACAAGACAGTTGTTTATAACGTTGTAATAAAAAAGATGGCGACAAAGAAGATTTTTTATTACAATGTTTCGGCCGTTGTACACCCCAACCTTCTCCATTTAGTGAAATAAAGTGTTCAGTTTGACATTCCAATCACCTGAAGAAGGACAGAGCGTACAATGTCCGAAACGTAATAAAAATGATGGTGACAAAGATTAGGACAATAGTCTGAATAATGTAAATAGTGTATATATATATATATATATATATATATATATATATATATATATATATATATATATATATGTTTGAATAAAAACAGACCATTTTAAGGTTCCATGTAATAAGTTATTTCACCACAACCCTTTTAAAGGGCTCTGGATCATCAGACTTTACTTCCAAAAGTTGAAATGAAAAATGGATAAGGAATTGAAATGGTACATCTAACTCACTCATATCTTCTCTCCCACCTCACTTCCTCACTTTGTTAATTTTACATATGCTTGGTGCGGTCCGTCAAAAATGTGTAAGTTTCTTTTCATTGGAAGTAAAGTCTGATGATCCAGAGCCCTTTAAAAGGATTGTGGTGAAATAACTTATTACATGGAACCTTAAAGTGATCTGTTTTTTATTCAAACATATTTTCTCTGAATTTACATTGAGCTCTCTGGATATCATCCTCCTTGGGTCTACCCATACGGATTACCTAGTTTTGCATAAACTATATATATATATATATATATATATATATATATATATATATATATATATATATATTTGGTTGGATAGATGTGAGTTTGTGACCCTGGGTCTCACACTTTAGCGATCGTCAGACAATCGCTAAAGTGTGAAACCCAGGGTCACAAACTCACATCTATCCAACCAAATATGTTAGCTCTATCTCTGATATTGAGTGCTTTCTAATAAGTACCATGCATATAATATATAAATAATTATACATATATATATTTATTTATATTTATATACACTTTTCACATATATATATATATATATATATATATATATACACATATATATATATATATATATATATATAATTCCACTACAGAAAGTTTCCAGAAATTATTTATTATCTATATCTTAGATACATGGATAAGTATTAATAATTACTAGAGCATTCAGAGTTTGTTTCACACTGGGTGCCTTATATTTTCAGCTTTGTGCCACATCTAGGGTATGCATAAAAAATCACTATTACTGGATCATTGAAAGTTAGGAACACTACATAAATCCAAATGAATGTGTAATATTTATCTCTTATTACTTATCCTCAACCTCATATATGAACTTCAGGGTTAAATTTATAAAAATGGTTTAATGCTGTTTATCTCTCCCCCAGTACATTTAAAAAATTTTTCTCTGTTCAAGCTTGTGAAGTAAACTTTAATTTTATTTTTTAAAGTAGTTACACAAATTTTCAGGGTTGCAAATAACTGGAGTATAAAATGAATTATTTTTTATAGAACTTTAACCTTGGGCTTTACCAGTAAAAAGAAAAAAACCTGGCATTTTGTTTCTATTTCATATGCAAATGAAATATTCACATATTGTTATAAATTTAAAAAAAAAATAATTTTTATAAAAAAACTGTTTCAATCAATCAATATTTTATAACTCTCATAGAATTATTTTTTGCTAAGCTTTTTTTTATTCTCTAAATTTTGTCATTTTATTCCCATGCACAGGTAATTCACATTCTCTTGAGCCACAAAAAGAAAATGCAAAGGAAAAACTAATCAAAAAAAATCAATAACGATAATGTTTCATTTCAAAAATTTTGGACAACTTAAGTCTCTTATAGAATTATGAGAATTGAAAATTACATGAATTTAGGAGAGCAATTTTACCAATTTTTTTAAGGGTATCTGCATTGGACAATACAGAGAAAAGATTGAAAGAAATTATGTGAATTGCGTTTTCTTGAGTTGATAGAAAGAGACAATACTGATTTTGAGAACGAGTTTCTTACATTGATTATTCAGAAACTTTTCTGAAATGCCAGTGTTGTTCATTTATCTTTTGGCAATATTGATTGCACTAGAGAAGGGTAAGCTTTATCCAAGAAAGATACAGCCATTCTTCCGTCTGTCCGTCTGTCTGTCGATCCAATCCATTTACTTCAGAGAACCAAGAAGCAGGTTGTGCTAACAGCTGATAACTTACCTTGTAAAAGTCTCAGTTTGCCATTTGTGGAATCAGAAGCAGTATTGGCATTGAAGATGTCTGTGTAAATTGCAATTGACTGGCAGCAAGCAAAGAATGGTCCATAAGGAAATCAACAAAGTAGAATCAATAAAATCAAGATAGGGTCAGTAATCAGCCAACCAATGGATAGAATGGATAGACAAGGCAGATCAGACTGACTTGACCAACAGATGGACTTATTGCTAACCTCAAGACCAAGTATTCTTTGTTCTGAATCCAAGTAAAACCCAATATCTTGAGATTTCATGTTCACCATCAAGTTAACCATTTCAGTGTTTTCATTTGTTTTTTTTTTGTCTAAACTCATATTGCAGAAGATTTTATTTTTTTTAAATAAAATTTCAGAAACTTTAATTTTCCTACTTATAAAATATTTTAAAAAGTAGATGCCCAAATAGATATTTTTGTCTAAACTCATATTAGAGAAAATTTTATCTTAAAATAAACTTTCTGAAAAGTTTCTTTCTTATTTAATATTTATAAAATATTAAAAAAAAAATAAAAGATGCCCAATTGAGTTTTTTTATTGATAAAAAAAAAAAGCACAAAATCTCAAGGCACTTAAAAACCAGATTTTATTAAAAAAAAATAAACAGAATGCTTTGTCATGAAGTAATGATTATCAAAGAAGTTTCACACTTAATTACTACTGTAGTGAAATTGATATTGACAGCGTGCCACATGGTTTATGGTCTCAAGTCAAAATAAACTCAAAAAATATGTTTGGGTATCTACACTGACACTCTCAATCAGTTACATCATGTACAAAGTCATAAAAACACAAACTCATTGACACTCCACCATTTCCTGTCCCTTATAGCCCTTAGAAAAGTCTGTATTTTTGCTATATTTCCTAACCCCTGTTCTGCCAATCATTTACATAATCTCGTTAGGTAGCTTACACAGCTCTTTCAGCTCCCTTTTGCCTTCAATCTGTCTTATGAGTGTCAAATTTTCCAAATCCTTTTTCTCATTATGTTTCCTAAAAAATTGCAACTGCCACTTTCTGATGCTATGTATAAGTGTATATATTTGTTTCCATTTTCTTTTTTGTCATTGCTTATGTGTTCAGCTCATTGTATTCTCAGCATTCTTCTGTATAAACATATTTCTATCCCCCTCAAGTCTCTTCTCCATTGATGAGGAGATGTTCACTGCCATACAGGAGTGCTCTTTTCTTTGTTTCCAATGAAATTTTCCTGTTTCTAAATACTTTGCTTAACATTTAGCCATCTGCATAATTTATAAATATTACTTCCCCTTTTACTGTATATGGAGTCCCCTCAAAATATAGTGTTTTATAGATTAGTTCTATACATATTTGAAATTGCAGTAGCCTGGATCTCAATTTCAGTCAAGATTCTTTTAGGTGTTGCCATAGAAGGATATGACTACACAACCAAAAAATTCAAATTCAACTTGCATCGGCAGGACTAACATTTTGCTTGCTGAAAATAGTCACCTACAGAGTGCTAAAGGTTAGCTTTTGGAAGTTGACTTTTACTATATCAATGAGCCTTTGAATTTCAGTGTCACATTTTTCATCCTCTGTTAAAACACTTCCTAGATATTTAAATTTTTGCACCTATTAAATTTCGGTATCTTCAATTTGTAATTTGCATATTGGGCTGTTTCTTTTGCTGATAACCATGCATCTATTTTTAGACTTTTGAAAATAGCTGCACAGATATCTGTTTACAGAAATGAGAGAGGTTCCTAATAAGAAGAGGATGGAGTTGGGAAGGCCTGTCTTTTAACCCTATTTTTTTTTTAGGAACAAAGCATAATTCTTCAAAATATACTTTCGTTAATGATTTGACTTTCAATTAAATTGTGTTGTTCAATTCAAGAGAAAGCAAAAACAAAGACATTCTTTTGCTACTATTTTGAACCTTACATAATGTAGATATTATTTTTTTCAGGAAAAATAACTTATTAAAACCATACCATTTATGAATTTCACTTTTCTCCAGAGCTCAAACAGAAAACAGTAATTATTAAAGTTGGTGTAAGTTCTTTTTGTTTTTCTTCCTCTGGACTTGAGGAGCTTGTCTCTGAACAAGATATGAAGAACAATGCCAAATATATAGAAATTCTGAAGGGAAACATCTTCAAGCCTGAAAGAAGCATGAAGATTAGAAAGAATTTCATACAACAATGATCCCAAATGAACTTCCATGCTAACAGTTCCTTCTCACATATTTCTCACTTGTAGAACTCTCTTCTGGCTTCTTCTTTGATCTTCAAAAATGTAAATACAATGTCAATTATTATCTTCTGCTTTCTTAATTCCTGCTTTTTTTATTGTTCTGGCCCCTAAATAATGTTTTTCCTTTTCTGATGTTCTTTCACATGCAGTAAGCCCTTGTATCTTAGTGGCTTTATTGTTTGTGAGGGGAATGATTAAAAAGAAAAAAAGGACTTAGATTATTATTTCCCAAACCCAAATTTTATTAAGAGCACCCTGTTTATTGTGAATATAAAGATACACAGCTTTTCAGGCAGAATCAGAGGAGGTTTTTGGAACATTTCTGTGCTTGAAGCAAATCCATTCTGACAATCTTAATTCTGGAAATTACAAAAAATATTACCAGAATTGAGAACCAATTGATAAAACTAGACCTGTAGCATCCTGGGTATGACGATAAACTACGCCAACAGCAAGGCCTCTGATCAGGAGGTTTTGAGGAGCATGGAACCACCTCTCAATTGCTGGTGTTCCCAGGTCCACGCTGACCCAGAGTGGTAGCACCTGTTAAGGTCCCAGGTATGGGAAAATAATTAACACTGAAACTGGGGTAAAAACACTATGAAAGTGTGAAAATAGGTTTTAATACCAGAAATGCTTTGTAAAAAATTATAACCAGCAATAAATTTTTGAAGAAAAAAAACTATTATCAGCAATACATTTTTGAAAAAAAAAATACCAACGATGTTTTTGAAAGAAAAATATTACCAGAAATAGATTTTTGACAAAACAAAATATTACCAGCAATGAAAATTGTGCTGGCATTAAATAACCCATGGAGATTGATATGCCATAAAACAAACTAAACCAAACCAAACTAGATCTGTAACTGGTAAGAATTCCTGAAAATATTTGATTAAAATTATACACATACTAACTGTCTATGTAACCCATGATATCATGGGGAGGATTTATCAAACAAAATATATCAAAACTGTTTTTTTTTTTATTCTAATGATTGCATATATCTTTTGTTACAGGAATCACCATTTTGTTTGCAAGGTGTGGAGAATTTATAGGAAATATTTATAGGCTCCTGGAACATTTGTCTTTTGAAACAAAATATGTTTTGGTTTTCAATCAAGCATACAAAAAGATACCCCAAATCAATCATACATATATATATATATATATATATATATATATATATATATATATATATATAACCAAATATTCTTAGTATGTTTTTTATGTTTTTAATTAGTTAATATGTGGGTGCATCATAAAGTTTTGGGAAATTACAAAATTTTTAGCTATTCCTGTATTCTTCCCTGGTGCTTGTTATTGAATAGATTATTTTAACTCTTTTATATATATATATACATATACACAATTATGGCAACCGAAATTTCCAGGAAAGACAGGTAATCCTTAGGGACCTATTTTGTTTATTTTCTTTTCAATCTGAGAATGGAAACAACTCACCTAATAGTATCAAAAAGAATTAAACTATTTTTATAACTTCAAAGAAAAGATTTATTTATTAACATATTTCCCAATTGAAATTCTTTTCTCGTCATATTTCTATTCAGAAATATGATGCTTTTTTTTTTTTATTACTTTAGTGTCATCACCTGTGTTATGGTTCCTTAACCAAATTTGAGCTGAATTGCTGCAATCCCAAACATCCAATGGAAGACCTATCAAATTTATGACTAGAAGATTTGCAACATTTTTAACTTTAAGAGGATTTCTTTTGTCAGAACAAATTATGCTCATCACAGAAACCCTCTTTCAGTCTCCGCAGAACTTACAGCAATGGTATTAATTATATTTTTAGCTATTGTATATAGGCTATTGATATATAAGATTATTTTCGGTTAATCGAACAAAAGATTCACTAAGCTTTTATAATTTTAAGAATTATCCCAGTAGGATACCACCACTGTGTATATACATACATACATACATACATATATATATATATATATATATATATATATATATATATTATATTTAGTCGCCCCCCACCACGTGGGCATCATATGGCACAAGGCCAGTTTAACGTGGGCTCTCTGAGCCCATGGGCTCGGCCAAAAATATGCTCATTGAACCAGTATAAACGGGTTCAGGGTTGGTTTACCTCCCCGAAAGAGAATCCACCCTTCAGCGTAGACTCCTTCGGGTTCCTCCCCGCCCGAAGGCAGAGAGTTCAACCAATATATATATATATATATATATATATATATATATACAATTCCTAGGTCAAATGCTAGGAAATTTGGCTGTGTTGTACTAAATAATTTTTCTTGACAAAATCTATCTTACATATTTATAAGTTTACCATTCATCCATGCATTGAATATTGGGGCCACATTTTGTCTGGTGCATATAATAACCATTATACTACTAGTGCTTACACAAACACAGATGTGTGTGTGTGTGTGTGTGTGTGTGTGTGTGTGTGTGTGTGTGTTCATAATACCAAGAAGCCTAAATAACCATTAATTTGGAATCTTGTTTGCACTCACAGATTAGAATGCATATGCAGGTACCCATCCTCTTTGATATGGACATCTTTAAAAGATGAGATGCACATACCTGCATGCAAGAACACACAAATGAAGAAATATTTAGCAAATTGTCAAAAGCACTAAAAACAGATAAAAATTCCAATGTAATAGTAAAAAAAAAAAAAAATTATGCAATTTGATCATCTTCAAAATCATTGTTGCATAAAGATGATCACATAACTGGAGATCAAACACTTGTAACATTTTGCGAGATTTCACACCAGAAACCCGAGTTGAAACTAAACTTTACCAAAAACTGTTCAATAAAAATAAATCAGCTTTGCATATAAATGTAGAATATTGCTGGACAGATTTCCAAAATCATTCTATATCCTTCATGGTAAAGTTCAGACTTGGAGGTCAAACTAGAGACCAATGAATTTCTTGCTATTGAAATTTCCTTCAATTTTCTTTTTCCAGCATCTAAAAATATTTTCATTTGTTTCTTCTTCTACAAGCTGTGTCCCTTCATGACATGGCTCTCCACAACTTCCTGTCCTTTGCAGCTCTTAACAATATTTTTCTTTTTGCTATCTCTCCTAATCCCTCTTCTGCCAACTATTTACACAAGCCTATTAGGTAGTTATGTGCTGCATTCCTCTGTCCCACTTGCCTTCAACATCTCCTGTGAGTGCTAAATTTTCCAAGCACTCTTTCCTCAGTTAGAGTCCTAGAAATTTCAATTTCTTTCTGATGCTATGTATAAGTGTCTTTCTATTTTCTGTAAAACTGTCATTGCTCACATGTTCAGTCCATATTTATGATTCTCTTTTCAAAGATTACTTTAATATTAATAATAATACAATAACAGATGATCTCTTATCTGAAACCAATTTCAATCTATCACCATTTCTCTTTCCATCAGTTCATATCTATCTCAATCAATTCATATCTATCAATATATATATATATATATATATATGGCATGTTTCTAAAAAAAATAAATACGCTAAAAAAATTCACTTTCATCCCTACCGTGCGCCAACGGCTTAATGGTTAGAATCTCTGACTGACACCAATTCAGTCGGGTTTCGATCATAGCTAGAGGCAACCGGATGTCTAGCCACACTGATGAGCTGTGAAACAGCGAAACAGTCTGTCTGTGGATGACGTTATATATATATATATATATATATATATATATATATATATAAATAAATTTAATGAAAAACAGACCACTTTAAGGTACCATTACAATAATTTATTTCACCAAAATCCTTTTTAAAGGACTCCAGATCATCAGGTAACAATTCCAACAATATATATATAGCTATTTATGTTAGTTCATATCTATCTATTTATCTCTGCTCATATCTATCTATCTATCTGGCTAGCTAGCTAGCTAGCTATTTATGCTAGTTCATATCTATCTATCCATCTATCTATCTATGTTCATATCTATCTATCTATATATCTATATATCTATCTATATGAACGGAGGTTCTCTCGCAGAAACACCATGCTTTGAAAGACTGTTGAGCCCCAAATTCACACCCCACCTCAAATGGAATTTATACATACAATCCATTGCTAAGAAGGTAGGTAAAATGGTTGGCTTTCTGTACTGCTCCAGTAAGTACTTGACTCCTGCTATCCATGACATTTATGAGAGCCTGATCAGGCCGAAAATGGAGTACTGTTTTCATATTTGGGCGGGAGCTGTCCAGACCTTACTATCCAGCCTTGACAGTTCAAAAGTATCTCTGAGGCCTTGTGGGTGATGAATTATTCTCCACCCTTCAACCCTTCTCCCACAGGAAGGATGTGGCAAGCCTCTCACTGCTCTACCTCTGCTTCCATCAAAAGTGCTTGGACAAACTACAATCCCTGGTCCTGCTGAGGCAAACTTTCTCAGCAAGAACATGGTATGCCACTTACATAGTAGCAAATCACCCACATTCCCCCTGTATTCCATTGGTGAGAAGTAAATTCCACTTGAGCAGCTTCTTCCTGCAAATCACTGACCTGTGGAACTGACTCTGAAATGAATGTTTTCCCAATCACTACAATCTTAACTTGTTCAAGGGTTAACCATTATCTTCCGCTCCTATACACACAGATGGCCTCCAAATGTATCCCTCTACCTTGAGTGGCCCCTGGGCCTTGTAGTGGGAGAACCACACCATAAAATTTTTTAATATCTATCCATTTTCATTCATATCTATCTAGCTATATGTCTATATCTGTCTATCTCAGTACATATCTATTTATCTATCTCAGTTCATATCTATCTATCTATCTCAGTCAGTTAACATCAAATTATTTTTTTGCATATATGCAGAATCATGTTTTTGTTGCTTCAAATCACTTCTGTATCCATGATGAGATTTTTAACATTCACTGCTATATAGGATGACTGATAAATACATAACAGTTAAGTACTCTTTCTTTTGTTTCAAACAGAATTTTCCTAAAGTTCATTTATATCTTTTTGTAAATGTATTTTTTGTTACAGATCATTTTGGTGGAAAAAAAAAACTACATGTAACACATTTTGTCCTTGAAAAGGACTTCAAATTAATAATGTTCTTATTAATGGAATAATATATATCTGTACGAGTCAGTGAAAATATAGATAAATAAATATAACTGATGCTTTTGTTTATATTTTCACCCTCCTCCTCCTACATATATAAAATTCCATCAAAAAGAAAATGATGTGAGTCTGATAATGTCCTTTTGAAGGACTTTGAAATATTTCTAGAAGATAAGACTTTTAAGAGAAGAGGCCTCTGAAATTAAGATTGATCAATATTACTATATAAGGATTACTCTGAAAGTAATCCCTAATCTTTTGTCTTGAGTCTTGTACAGGTTGAATACCATTGTTTAAAAAACAAAAATACTGATGGTGACTGTTCAAGTTCAGGATTTCAAATGTTCATTTTGAAGAGTGCTGAAGCCATCCAATTGGTGCAAAACAATTGTACTTTTAAATTAGTAATCTCTATCTATAAAAGGCAGGATGTATGTGTGTGTGTAACGAATGCACGGCCGCAATTTTCGAATGATTTGTAGCAAAACTTACATGCAAATGCTCCAAGTTAGTGGGAAGGCCAAGACCAACCTTGTATTTCCCAACTCCTATCGATAGTGGAAATAATCGATTTTTTCATGCTTCTACGGCAGTTTTCATGTAGTATAGCTGGCTGCCATGAATAGGCACGAAGATTCTATTGGCCAGTGTGAGAGCCAACAGCTGACTGACACGAATGTTAACTAGCATGCTAGCATGCAAAAAAAATCAATAGCTGCATTCGTCACAAGTGGGAAAAATTTAAATCTGCATGTCACTTTACTCCAATTGGCTCATTCGCTTGCTTAAACACAATGTTGATTCTGATTCCGCAGAACTGAGTTGGGTGTGAAAAAGTATTTGTTGTTAACATTCTTTTCATTCGGTTTTTCCAGTTACGAGTCCTTTTTTAAAGCTGATCGTTTTGTGTTCATTTTGTTTAGTTCTTTTTTCATAACAGATTTAATGTTTAGTATAGAGCTTAGAAAAAATTCACAGTGTGAGATAGGCAAGAAGTAAGGCATGTAGCAACATCAACACAGCAAAGGGCACTCTTAAAGGCAAGGAAGGGTAAAAATATTTCAAGTCAAATGATAGTGATTGCTGTATGAGTTTTTACGATTTTTGAATCAAGCACAGGCAATGCCGGGCCATGCGGCTAGTGTCTGGTAAGAATATAAAACTAATTTTTTTTATATGTAAAATAAATGCTTCATCATTTCTGGACTCTGTCAGATTAATGTCAGCTGAATTGGTGGTATGTGGTTTCAGGTCTTTCTTTGAATGTGTGATCATCTTCTTGGGAGGATGTAAGGTATTCACAGTTTAGACATTTATATAATTTCCTGTCATTTTATTGTCTAGTGTGTGCATATCCTAAATTCAGTTGGGTACGCTTTCTGTTTATTTCAATTCACTTTCCAGCAACCGATTCTGCCCTTGGTGGTTTTAAGTCACCTTTCAGATCAACCTTCAAAGTGCATATGTCTTATAAAATTCTGAGGTGACACTGAGTAGGAAACTTTCTTTGGTATCTTAGGCTGACCCCAGTACATATTGGGGTCACCACAGATCAACTCTTCTTAGATCAATAGTTCTTGATGGACATTAAATCCAGTATTTGCTGGGGTAACTCACATACTACACAATCAACCCCCCATTTAGCTTTGTGCTGTACTAAACTAAACTAAGCTCACTAATCATAATCAGCAGATTTTTATTTACAATGATGTTCTCTGTGTACGAGGCCCAAGAGCCACTTAAGGTAAAGGCTTACAGAGTAAGTGGCACAGTTTATGGGTACATATAGGAAAGATAATGGTTAACCCTAGACTTAAACAGGTATAAGATTGTAGTGATCAAAGAAATAACTTCATGAAAGTCAATTCAACAAAGCAGCAGTTCATGGGAAGCTGCTTGTGTAGAAATTAGGTCTCACTAATGAAATATGTAGGGAATGAGGGTGGTTTGCTACAATATGTGGGGCATGGCAGGGCTTAGAGAAGAACTGATGGAACTATGGAATGTAGTTCATCTGAACACTTTCCATGGACTTTACAATAAAGTAACACAAGGCTTGTGATGTTTCATCAGTGGGAAAGGAGTTGTAGTGTGAAAAATAGTTCATCCCCCACAAGGATGTGGAGATGCTAGAAAATGAAGACTGAATTAGGTAGGAACACCTTTATCATGTCTACCATGACCAAGTACAAAAACAGCTGTTACTTTTTTCATGTTTTCAAAAACTTGATTTCTTATTTAGTAAAATATAATTGTTTTGGCTTTATTTTTAGAGGTTGAATTATTTTGCATTTGAGATTTAAAAAAAAAAAAAAAAATCAATCAGTGAAACTAATTAATCCTGTCAATTGATTGAAATATTTTGTCATTTTGTTTCATTTACTTGTTCTCACATTCACTACCTACCACCACCATCACTACCTCCACACTGACCTATTTTTTATCATCTGCTCTGTTCAGAATTATCTCCAGGAGCAACAGAATTTTAAAAAAAAATGGCAGACGTTTGGAGAATAAATAAAAAGAAAGAGAAAGAAAAAAGAATAAGAGTAGAGAGACAATGCCGGACGTGAATTTTAAAACAAAAAGAAAAAACACTTAGCAGTTGTGAATAGAAAGAACAGACATATTTATAGAAATAAATATAAACTGACAAAGTAAATAAAAGAAAAGCATACAAAGGAAAAGAAAGACAAGGAGAGAATTAGGGGGAAAGAAAGGAGAAAAAGAAAGAAAGAACAAATAGTGATAGAAATAAGTATGGGTGGATACAAAATCAAAAGAAAAGAAGAAGCTGAAAGAAAAGTGTACAAAATAAATGAAAAGAGACAAAAATGAAAGAAAAAGAGGAAGAGAAGTTGGAAAAAATAGCGCAAAGGCGAGAAAGAAAAGGAAAGAAAGAAAGAAATAAAGGAGAGAAAGAAAAGGCAAGAAAAGAAAAAAAGAGAGAAAAAGGGAGAAAGAAAAAGCAAGAAAAAAGAGAAAAGGAAGAAAGAAATGGAGAGAAAGAAAAAAAGGGGAAGAAAAGAAGAGCAACTGACAAAAAATAAATAAAAGAAAGAAACAAGTAAACAAAGAAGTGAAAAGAGAAAGGATATGAACTGACAGAAAGTTAAAAAAAAAGACAAACTGAAAGAAAAAAGATATGAATAAAAAAAAAGATTAGAAATAAGGGGAAAAGAGAGTTTAGAAAAGAAAAGGAGTTTTTTTTTTTTAAAGAAAAGTTAATTAGAGTGTAAAATGAGAGTAAAGGAAAATCAATGTGAATGAACAAGGAAGAAGAATGAACAAAAAATTTAAGAAGAATTGCCACGTGGAATAAGAAGTTAAGTAATGAAGAAAAAAATGCAGATGAGAAAATAAAAGAGCTAAGCAAAGAAAAAAAACAATTGGACAAGAAGAAAGTAAGTAAAAGAAAAAGCAAATTAACGAAATAAGAAAAATATCACAAAGTGATGCATGGGATAAAAAAGAAAAAAAGAAAAAGGCAGAGATAGGAAGAGGGAATGAAAATGCAGCAAAAGAGTGTTGGATGAATGAAAGTGAATGATGATTGGTAATTGAAAGAGAGGCTAATAAATCTTCACAACATTGAATGAAAAAAAGTTCATCTTGAATAAATTGACAACTTCAACTGTCATAGGTTAACAGAGAATATAGAAATGACAAAATGGTAGGAATGGAAAAAAAAATATTTCTTGTAGATAAATTGAGAACATCCAAGTGTTATATTAATTCCGGCTGTTTCTGCAATCCAAGAAGTTATCAGTTCAAATGAGTATCGAGATATGTGCCTAGCCTAAGTACACACACACATATATATATATATATATATATATATATATATATATATATATATATATATATATATATATATATATATATATATATATATACATGACTGCTTACCTGCATACACAAACACACATGTATATATAGAGAGGGTGAGTAATGATGGATAAGAATCCAATGGAATGGTAAAAATATAAAACAATTTGGAAATATTTTTTTTCTTTGCTTTGACATGCTTTGCCATGATCTGGTGTCATCAAAAAAAGAAAACAAATAACAATTTTACTTCACCATAATAAAAACTACATAAGCAAGACTAAACATGATTCACCTTCTATCTCTCAATGCATAATTTTAACTTGAATTATATTTTGTCTTGCTTATTCATTTCAATTTATCATCATTTCTTACTAAATCAGTACTAAACAATGTGGCATTTTCTTCTATGTGCCATGTCCCTTCAGAATGTAGGTGGTCATGGATTTCCACAACTTCCTATTCCCTGTAATTCTTAGTAATATTTGTCTTTTTGTCATACCTCTCACTTCCTGTTCATATTTTTATCAAGTAGGTAGCCTACTACCTTCCCCAGTCTCTTTTGACTTCAATATGTCCTGTGAATATCAAATACTCCAAGCTCTCCTTCCTCATTATGTGTTCTAGATATTACTACTCTTTCTGATTCTGAATAAAAGTGCCCTTTTTATTTACATTATTTATATTCAGACTAGTGTCTTCATCTTTGTTGTTGTTATCACAACGTTTCAGCCATTGTGCCCTCTAGCGTTCCTCAAACGGAATGAATGTATATAACTTACTAATTATTAAATCTAGAGGTTTTCTCTGAACATTTTGCCTATAAGGTATAGCATGTATAATGGTACTTTAAATGTGTTTCAATTCACAACTGAATTTCAAGCTCTCTGAATATTTTGTGTTAATCTCAAATAAAATGCCACAGAAACCTATGAAATAATCAAGACTGTTTATTGATTAACATTTTTCAGAAAAGTCTATGATGAAGACCCTGGAAACCTTGGAGGGTTGTGAAGAGTCCTTCAATAACTAGCTGGAGCACTACAAGAGCATTGAATTTGGAGGGTCCGACATTAAAAGACATTAGTGTTTTGCATTGTTTTAAAATAAATAAATCTGTCTCCTGAAAAATTTTCAAAACTTCTAGAGTCTACCTTGTATGTTTTAAATATTTTTTTTAATTTTTAAATGCCTTCCCCTGTGTTTTTTTGTATAAGAATTGCTTCAAGTTTTTTGAGTCTTTCCTTACAATAAGTTTAATAGAGTATTTTAGCATTAACTGCTTTTTTCATTTTGTCATTTCATTTTTATATATATAAAATGGCATATCCTTTCAGAACATAAATGATGATGTCTCTCTTCAGAAACTAGCGAAGTGGTTTCTGATTGTCTTCTTTGTGGTTTGGAAATCAAACTTGTCCTTCTCTTTGATAGGCTGCCCCTATAGCCTCAAGAGACCAGAATACTCTGCTATTTGACCCATAGCTAGCAAGAGGAGAGATAACATTAGTGCAAACATGAATGCAGTAGACTAGGCTAGAATTTGATCTCTGCTTACCTATTTCATTTTCTTTGCTAATAGTCATACAGTCCTTGCAAAGATCATCCTTCTTTGAACATTATGGTCTGGCAATACAGAATCCCCAAAACTGTGCCAAATAACAGAAACCACATCACTTGAGGACAACCAACAGCGGCAACAATTAAACAAATTAAAATGCATAGCACATGTAACTTGAATAGAAAATAATGACATAATCAAGATGTTAACATTCCACACAACTTCAAATAGAATGTTTGGAACAAAACCTGCATCAATACTGAAAAAAGCAATAAAAGATACTGGACTTGAGAAACCTGTTTTCCTAAAAATAATATTTTAAGAGAAAGATTTTATAAATTTCAATGGAGAACAGTACTGTCTGATTGGTCAATGAATGCCAAATGTTTCCTGGAAGGGAAATGGTTAATATTAACATTATCATTATTGCTAACTGTACATCCTATCAACTAATAAAGGTTTAATACTAATGATTATACTTGAACAAGAATATTGTGAACTTTGAACATTTCCTTCAAAAATTTAAATCCAGATGTGTGATGACATGAGAAAACTGGATAAATTTAATGAAAAGATCAAACAGATTTTGTCAGTCAATCTCAATAAAAGATGTTTGATTGAATTCTTAGTGCCTAAGAATACATTATATGCATATGTATTCATTTTCTTGCACAAGTCTATAGATATATATATATTCAAATATATAGACACGGTTTTGCATATATGCACACGTTAATGTGTGCCTGTATTTTTTAACCTTATGAAATGGACAAAGTCCGACAATTATTTTAAGACATTTTTTTTACTTAAAAAAAATGTCTTAAAATAATTTATTTATTATAAACAGAGCATTTACTTAAATATTTGCATCTATAAAAAGAATGCATAAACATAAAAATCTGTCTAAAAATTCTAATTTTTAACATTTTTCTCATCATGCTTCTAATTTTTCCTATTGATCTATTAATATACACTAATTATTATTTTTGTTTTGAATTTCTTTCAATGACCTCCAATACCTCTCTCCATGTGCATATATATATATATATATATATATATATATATATATATATATATATATATATATATATATAACTGTGTAGACTAACCACACTACTTAAACAATTTTGCAAGCTAAAAAGTGCTCATTTTAATATAAGATGCATGATCTATATACATAAAATCACCAAGTACGATAATTTTTGCTTATAGTTCTAAACTTCTAATGATACTACTACCTTCCTTATTCTATAAACTCATGAGTACTACTTCCTTTTTAGGAGATACTTCCATGCATTCTGCTTTTTCTAATGTTTGTCTAGCATTTTGATATTATTCTGATCTCTTCTCAATAGTGACATCTAAAGGTGAAAAAATGGGATCAATACAACAAAGATAAGGATACTGGTTCAAATGAATTTTTTTATTTTATATTATGTTTTCTTATTCTGTTACAAAAAATAAATGTTCGTCATGCACTAAAATGAAGAGTTGGAATTCCCTGAATCTCACAAAATCTGTTTTTGAATCTATTCAGGGTTAGCTTGGAACGGTGTCTACTCATCACTTTCTCTCTCTCTCTAAATATTAGTTGTAACCGTAAGTTCTATGCTAAGAGTTTCTTCTCTCACACTTTTTGTTTGTGGAACTCTCTTTCAGCTTCTTGCTTTCCAGTTAACTTTGGTCTTCAAAAGTTTAAATGTAATGTCAATCATTATCTTTGGCATTCTTAATTCCTGTTCTTGTATTGTTCTCTTTCCTTAATAATTTTTTTCTTTCTCTCATATTCTTTCACACTCAGTAACTCTTTTTGCCTTAGTGGCTTTATTGCCTTGCTAGGGGGTGAAATGATTAAATATGTGTATGTATGTGTGTGTGTGTGAGTATGAAAGAAATCAATAATCAATGCTGAATTAGTTAAGCATCTCACATCGCAGGGCCTTCTTTCAGACAAGTAATATGGCTTTCATTTCTCTAGGTCAACTGGTGATGTATTCATGATTATTGGAGAAATGATCTATCACGCTTTAGATAAGATTGATAAAGCTCAGGCTGTTGCTTTGACATACCGGTCTTCTTCCCATGTTGAAAAGTTATGATGTCTCTGGATGAATTTTTAAACTGATTCAGTCTTTCTTATCAAATTGTGAAATGAAAGTTATCCTGAATGGCCACTCTTCTAGATCCTTTTGTACTAATGCAGATGTCCCCCACAGCTCTATCTTTGGTCCCACTTTGTTTTTAATTTTCATCGGTGACCTTCCTGATAGCATCAGCCCCCATCTTGGTATCTATACTGATGACTCAACCATTTCCTCCTGTCTCAATACTAAGTCTGATCAGTTCGATAAGATCAAATTGGCAGCTGATCTAAAAGATGTTGTTAACTGGGGCAAAGAATGCCTTGTTAATTTTAAAACCTCCAAAACTAAACTGCTCTCTATTAATCATCTGAGAGGGCCCTTTCTGCCTAACATCAGCACGTCTGATATTAACTTCTAGGAGAGTGACTTGTTATGCTTTCTCGGGCAAACATTCTCAACTGACATGAAGTAGAAAGATTATATTGAATCCATTGCTAGGTCTGTTGCCAAGAAAGTTGGTTCACTCTGTCATACTAGGCAATTTTTCTCTACAGAATCTAACATATCTATAAGTCTACCATTCACCCATGCTTAAAATATTGCTGCTACATATATATCCTGCTATATATTTAGAGAGTCTTGATAATATCCAAAGAATCAGCAATATTATTGGTCCTGACCTGGCTTCTTGGCTTTAGTTACTACCCACAACCACAAAGTATCTTCCATGTGCCTTTTCTATAAATACTTTCATGGGAATTGTCTACACAAGCTCTTTGCTTTGCTACCTGGACTTTATGAATTTAAGTGCAGTACTAGATAAGCAACTATTTCTTATTAATTTACAATTGAACCGGTTAGATGTAACTGTATGATCTATGATAAGTTTTTTTCTCACACTTTTTACATTTGTCTTATCATATAATTTAATAATTTTATATTGTTGAGCGTTGTACAAAGGTGGGCTTTGAAAAGTTCATAGGCTGACTATGAAGGAGTGATGCTAGAGCTGTGAAATCTTGATGGTTCTTGTTCAGAAGACTTTATGAATTTAAGTACAGTACAAGATTAGTGGCAAGGCGTAACAATTTACAGTTGAGTTGATGAGATGTAACCATAAATTCTATTCCAACAGTTACTATTCTCACACTTCTCACTTGTGGAACTCTCTTCTGGCTCTATACTTTCCATTTATCTTTGACCTTCAAAAATTTAGATGCAATGTCAATCATTATCTACTACTTTTCCTGATTACTCTTTCATGGTTCTCACTCTTTAGTCATGTTTGTCTTTTCTATTCTTTTACACCTAGTAATCCCTTGTATCTTAGTAGCTTTACTGCCTTGCTTGAGGTAATTCAATCAAAATAAAAATATTTGCTGCTAGGTTTAAAATTCTAATTATAAAACTATCGGGTACAATCCCCCCATTATAATATAACATTCCATGTATTCTGCTTTTTCCAATATTCTACCTTGTCTACAGATTTGGGATTCATTCTGTTATTCTCTGAAAAGTTTGTTTTGGTCAGCAGAGTATCATAAAGATTAAATCTATTCACATTGATTCTTTCTTTGAAATTGAAGAATGCATTCTTTTAAATCTATTTCAAAGCATGCTATTTTTTTCCATTTCTTCAGTAGAATTGAAGCTTTCCAAAAAATGAAATTAAGAAAATGAAGGAGTTTCAATTTCATAGAATCATTATGAATTATTTCATGGCAGTTAAATTACAGATGCTTTTGAAGAAACATTGAATATTTTAGAAGATAGTTTTGTGTAACACTGCATCAATAAGGTTAATGATTCTGCATTTAAATTTATTCTTGCTCTAAGACAATAAATCTGCTTTCAAAGAACCAAACAAGGGAAATCAACTGGAGCTCTTTAAAAATAAGAGTTAAGAAAATGCTGCAATTCTGATTTTGCCATATTGTTCAATGGCTGTGAACTTTTGCGAGACTCTGCATAAATTTATTGTGCATTTGGAAAAATAGTTTTGGTTAATATAGCAACATGTCAATTTATTCAGAAAATTATATTTTCTCCATCTTTTGTTAAAAAGATAAATTAGAACTGTAACAGTGTGAAATAACAGAAATAATGAAATTTTGATTTTGAAGATTATTTCTTAGTATTTAAATTAAACGCGACAGATTTTGAAGAGAGAAAATATCTGAAAAATAATATTATCCATTACGATGATGTTCATAATTTCAGTTTAGCCTATTATAAAACAGTAAATTCTGATTAGAATTTTTATGTTGTGCTTAATGTAATGCTACATAATTTAGAAAATAAAATAGTTTTAGCTTTACAGGATTGTTTTATACATGGTAAAATTACAGAAACATTAATGTGCTTCATATCTGAAAAATGATTTTGATTATTTCAACATGAGTAAAATTGAGAAAGTAAATAAGAACTCTCTTCTGTCAGAGTTAAAAAATCTATACAATCTTTAAGAAAGCTATTTTATCACATTTAAATGAATGCACAGTTGAATAGAAAAATAATTTCATATTGATGATTCGTGATGCTAAAATCAGATACATTTTGTTTTTAAACCAGAGATAATACTTGTCAGTTTATCTCCTCCTAATTTTTGAAACCACTACTAGGAGATGCTCTCAGGACTATAAATACTCTGCAATAATTTTTTATCACTCTCTTCTGATCTTATCTGCCAACATGTAACCTCTCACAGAGAAGGCATTTCCTTTGGGAAAAGCATGAACAATACATACGTACACACACACATACATAAGTACATTCATTCACTACACATACTATGGACCAAAATGGTTTTTACATTCATTTGTTACACACATCATTGTCTTTGTTGCTTGTATATCTTTGTTGTTAATACATTATCATTTGTTTGTACATATATATATATATATATATATATATATATATATATATATTGGTTCTTGTTGTTTCTTTTCATTTCTTTACGTGGACTCATATTCCAAATCTGCCATGTTTGTTCAGGAGACAGCGTGTTATTCCCAATTTCATGCACCAACATTACTAATGCCCAAAACAAGTTGGGAAGCACATAAACCAGCCTGCAACATACTACTCCAGTGGATTAACAGCTGAAAGCCAAATCATAAATATAAATATTTGTATCAATGAGTTAAAAGTCTTTTTTTAATTGTAGATGTCTTTATCCTTGATACACACATGCACACACACACACTCTCTCTCTCTCTATATATATATATATATATATATATAGAGAGAGAGAGAGAGAGAAAATATAAACTATAATGTTTAAAGTAATATAGATTTATATATACACACCTACATGGAAATTATAAAGACATACATACCCACATATATAAGAAAATTAGTTAATGTTCTTAAGATTCTACCTTGTTTTTTTTTTTAATTATTTCACTCCAAGTAAGACAATAAAGCCACTAAGACACAAGGAATTACTGATAGTAAAAGAGAACTAGAAAAAAATTGGTGAGGAAAAAGGACAATAAAAGAACAGAATTAAGTAAGACAGAAGATAGCAATTGATATTACATTTACATTTTTGAAGAATAGAGATAGCAGGGAAGAGAGTTCCACAAGCAAGAAGTGTGAGAAAAGAAACATAGTTACATCTCGCTATTTCAACAATAAAATGATGAGACCTAATTGCCAATCTAGTGGTATGGTTTAATTCATGCAGATGAGGTACCAAGGAGGAGAGTTCATTATTGCTGTGAAAATATTTATAGAAAAAGTCACATCACGTTAGTGAGAAAATGACTCAAGTTGAGATGCCAGGTCCAGACAGATAGCTTTACAGACCATTCTTTGGATTTTATCAAGAATCTCAAGAGGAGCAGTTGACCAGATATAGCAACAATATTCAATGCATGAACAACTTTTCTCTTTATTTGCTTCTTCAGTTGTATTTTGTTTTTGTTTAGAAGCATATCAATCTCTATGTATTATTTAATGCTGAAATCTAAATTCTTTATACACAATTTTATTTTATTATTTTAATATTATTTTTAATATTATTTTAATAATAATGGTTTTAGGGATACAAGTCTTACTAATTTTCCCATAGCTGGGGGAAGGAGACGTGGATACATACCTTGCCCAAAGGTATTTGCACATAAGTCAATATAATGAACCCAACTGGAACTGGAACTTGGCTCTGTGATTAACAATTCCAAGGCATTATCCATTACACCACTCACACATCCAAGCTTACAGCATCTGATATTTCCAAGCAGTCACTCGTCTAGGTACTGACCAGGATTAATGTTACTTAATTTTGGTCATAGACCAGCATCTTCAAATATATGCTTACTGGTGGCCAGTTCACTTTACTTACTATTTAGCCTTTTGATTTTTTAGCTTTTTAATTTTTTTTGATATTCTTAAAAGCTATTGTTTTTCTTTGACTTATTTTGTATATATTTTTTATTGCCTTTATGACTGTTCTCTGAACTCTGCTAAACTTTTCCAGCATCATCTTTCCAACAGTTAATAACTTTACAATATATTGTTTCTCTTTTGAGCTTAAATTTCTTATGACCAATGACTGTTTTTAAATATATGAAATTAAAAAGATAAATATCAACAACTAAACACATACATACATTATATATATATATATATATATATATATATATATATATAAGGGTATTTCAATAACTTGGACCAATTTTAAATGTGAATTAAGTTTAAGCATCTAATTATTTTTTTCTTTTTCTTTCAGATTTAACAACTTAAGTCTTTGGCAATTTCAACCATGGAAAGATTAACAATCAAATAATGTGTTAAAGTTTCAAAAGTGCAATTGGAAAAACTGTTCATAAATTAAAACAAACTGGGTCAGTGGCAAGATGTGAAAAGGCCATTGTGTGCTTGTTTATGCCGTTCAGCTGAAAACATTGCTGCAGTGCATGAGAATATGGCCAAGAATCCAGACACCTCTATTTGTCATCGCACGCAGGAATTGAACCTCTCCACAACAACGTTACATTGTTTTCAATTGCACTCTCAGTTGGTCGATCATGTTGACAAAAAAATTGCAAATGCACGAAATGCATCTCTGTTGGAATGTCCATTTTCGTAATAGGCTTTGATAACTTTAACACATTGTTTGATTGTTAATCTTTCCATGGTTGAAGTTGCCAAAGACTTAAGTTGTTAAACCTGAAAAAAAAAGAAAAAATCATTAAACTCTAAACTTAATTCACATTTAAAATCAGTCCAAGTTATTGGAACACCCTTTATATATATATATATATATATATATATATATATTATTGCTGCCATATAAGGTCTGGAGCCCCTTCTGTTTGCCTTGGGGTTCTTGATAAGAACCAGAGACAGATATGAAATATAACTGGCCCTGATCTGGCTTCTCATCTGAAGTTACTCTCTGTCTTTTTTACAAATACTTTCATGGTAATTGCTCCCATGAGCTGTTTTCGCAGGTTCCAAGACTTCGTGAATTCAAGCGTCCTATGAGGCTGGCATCCTGCTCTCACCCTTTCACTGTTGAAACTGTTAAATGTAGCTGCCTCTTCTACTCCAATAGCTTCATGTCTTGCACCTCTCGCCTGTGGAACTCCTTTCCCTACTCCTGTTTCCCTGATAGCTTCAATCTCCAACTATTCAAATGTAATGTCAATCAACATCTCCAGTTGCCTTGATCTATCCACTATCCTTCTCCTCATCCTCTACTCTATCATTCCTATCTGCTCTCACTACAAATCCTCTGTAACCCCTTGTGTGCTAGTGGCTTCCCACCTTGCTAGGGCTGATATGTTTTAAAAATATACATATATATATATATATATATATATATATATATATATATATATATATATATATGAAGAAAAATATACAGAAAAAATTAAACAAAAATCTTAATATGCAATTATGCTGTATTAATGTTAATATAAAGTCAACGTAGATATTTTAATATTTTGAAATCATCTTTGAATACGTTTTCACAACATCGCCCACGTGATGACAACGTGATCATATTTTAAACGAACACTGATCTTATATAAAAATTTCAGTTATCTGTTTGGATTAGTTGTGCTCTTATGTCCATCGTCTTTTTCATGTTGAATTTTATATGTTCTAATGTTAATTATGTTTTTATGAATATGTCCTGATGATGGTCTAAAATAGACTGAAACGTCCGACGTTGACTTT
>CAHIKZ030000819.1:547500-590000 GCA_903632075.3 Acanthosepion pharaonis
CATAGAATCAAGCTTTTCTTGACTTTTGATCAAACTTTTCTCAAAGCCAGATTGTTTTATTGCATGGAAATTTAGACTCATAATGTCAGACAACAAATCAGAACAGCAAAATAAAAATTAAATTAGAATAGATCTCTAAACAAGCAATAAATATTTGAATGCAGGTTTTTATTTTAATCATTTCCCTCCAATCAAAGCAATAAAACCACTAAGTGTGAAAGAATAGAAAAAGAAAAACATTATTAAGGAGTGAGGACAATAAAAGAAGAGGTATCAAGAATACAGTAGATAATGTTTGACATTGCATTGAATTTTTGAAGATAAAAATTGGCTGAGAAACAAGAAGCCAGAAGAGAGTTCCACAGCAGAGAAAAGAAATTTACAGTTACATCTAGCCAATTTAACTGTAAAATGAGGAAACATTACTGTCACTCTAGTACTGCACTTAAATTCATAAAGTCTAGGTGCCATAAAATAAAGTTCATCAGAAGAATTACCATGAAAGTATTTATAGAAAGGACACAAGGAAGATACATTACAGTGGTAGGAAAATGCCTGATGCCAGGATACCATGTCAGGACCAATAACATTGCAGATTCTTTGGATTTTATCAAAAACCTTTAAATATATAGCTGGAGAACTGGATCATATGTGGCAGCAATTTACAAAGCATAGACAAATGGTGGACATATTTATATGTAAGATAGATTCTGACGAAAAGCAAACCTAGCAATTGATTCATTATAATCTTTCCACTTTATGTCAGCAGAGAATTTTAGCCTGAGAAGACACAACTAGTCACTCTCCTGGAGGTTAGCATCAGCCATGCTTATGGAAGGTAGAATGAGGTTTCCCAGATGATTAATAGAAAACTTTTTTTATGTAATGGGGGCATTAAAATAAACAAGCCATTCCTTGCCCCAGTTAACAGCAGATTTTTGGTCACTTTTGAGATCAGCTGCCAATTTGACCTTATCAAGCTGATCAGACTTACTATTAAGACAAAATGAATAGTTATATCATCAACATAGATACTTAGTTGAGACCTAAAGCAATCAGGAAGATCAGTGATGAAAATTAGGAATAACACAAGTCCAAGAATAGAGCCCTTGAGGAGGAGGGCCTTGAGAATTTGATACTCATGGGTCGAATTGAGGGAAAGATAGATAAAGGAAAACAACACATAACAGACCTAGCAGCCTTAAGCAAGTGGATGACTGAACATAATCTGGGGGAGGTGTCAGATGGAAAGAACTTGTTGAGAGCGGCAAGTGATAGAGAAAGGTGGAGAGCCATGATTGCCTGTATCCTGAAAGGACACGGCACATAGAAAGAAAGATATTACATATGCAAAAGTTTTTATAATAAAGTATTGATAATTAAGAAAATTAAATCATTAATAATATTCTCTTTTATTTATTATCATTGATTTATAATAACTGCATTACCACTAAAATAATCTAGGAACTAAATACTTTTGTGCATACATGTGTATATATATATATATATATATATATATATATATATATATATATATATATATATTTATATATGTATGTGGGTGTAAATCAGGCATGGGCAAATTTTTCAGCAGTGGGCTACATCATGGTGCATACAGCGCATCACAAAAGTGGGCTGCACTATTAAAAAGATTCAAGGTAATTTTTATAGTGGATTTAGTTATTTTCACTACAGAAGACCATATACATAAGTAAATACATTAGAAATGGAGGAAAAGGTGAGTTTTTTTCTTTGGAGAAAAGATTTTTTCTATAGTTAAACAGTTGAAGTCTTGGTATAATATTATCACTGATGACAGTGTGATTAACACATATCACTGTGTGCGATTTATTTCTAGTTTATTCATTTGAAAATAAAAAAAAATCATATATGACTTTTTTAGAGAAAAAATTATTATGGATGTTTCCTGTTTTAAAAGCTGTTTCGGCTTACAAGACTTACTTGTAGGTTTTATCAATTCAGAGGTTTGAAGAGATAAAACAAAATAGCAGCTTAAAATTTAAACATTTAAAGAATAATAGAAGAAGAGAGAAAAAGGAAAAAGAAAAAAAAAGAAAGAGAAAAAGAAGATTCAAAAGGGAGCAACAGAAGAGAATCAACATAAATGTCATGTAGGAGAAGTAGGAGTGTCTGATTTAAGACAGTTGAAATAACTTTGACCTATATTTTAAAATATTAACATCTCAATAAGATTTTTGAAAAAATATTAAGCAAAAGCTAACATCTAAAATTAAAAATAAAATTAAAACAATATATAATATACAAATAATAATACATATAATACAATAAATAAGATAATTATAAATAAAATAATTATTAAATAAAATTATTAAAAAAATAAAATTAGATTAAAAACTTAAATATAAATTATTAAATATAAATTAATAAGTATTAAATATAAAATAATAAATAAATATTAAATATAAAAAATATTAATTAAAATTAAATTAATATTAAATAAAAATACATCTTAAATATAAATTAATAATTAATAAATATAAATACAATATTGAATATAAAAAAAAGAAAAAACCTAATTTGGAGTAAGGTTATTAGATAGGATTGGAATAGAATAGACATAATGATATATGTGTTAGAGGATAACAAATTAAACAAGATCAATAATATTCTAGACCAGTTTAAATCTACTCCTGTGATGACATTGGAATACAAACTAATTCCTTTGGTTTAGTAATATATTCTGATTCTCAAGCACATTTCTCACCCACACAAGACAGATGCTTGCAGAGGTGTTGAGATCTCACACTTATACACACACCCATACTAATATATGCACTTACATACATCATACACACTCTTAAAGTATTAAAAGATAACATACAATTAACAGACACACACATCTCCTTCCCAATAACCAATAAAACTGTCAAAATGTACAAGAAGGGAATTCTGAATCTCCCTAGCCTCTATCTTAAAAAACAATTTAAAAGAGGCTGTTTGACTAACCAAAATTAACAATAAAAAAACAAACGAAAACTACAGATAAAGTTCATTTTCTTCAGAAAGCCATTCATTCCTGTAGTTCACTGCTCCAAACAAGTAGGATTTTTTTCTCCTGATGATGGCCATGCTGGCTGAAACTAGTTAAGGAACATAATTGAAATATCAAAACAAAAAACGTTAAGATACAACCAAGTGAGTCTGAAAATGTTAATTTTTTTTAATATTTTTTATTGTTCAAAACATATATATTGTGTATAAATATATATATATATATATATATATATATATATATATATATAAATACATATATATATATATGTGTATAAATAAATACATATATATATGTGTATAAATAAATACATATATATATATAAGTGTGTGTAAAAAATATAGAAAATAGGAAAGAGCTCGTTAGGTACATAATCCAAAGTTCATTAGTATTTTGTTATTATTTTTAAATGTGTATATAAATAAATACATATATATATATATATATATATATGTATATATATATATATATAAAAATATATATATATATATATATATATATGTATATAAATAAATATATATATATATATGTGTATAAATATATATATATATATATATATATGTATAAATAAATATATATATATATATATATATGTATAAATAAAATATATATATATGTGTATAAATATATATATGTCTATAAATAATAAATAAATAAATAAATAAATATATATATATATATATATGTGTATAAATAAATACATATATATATATATATATATATATATATATATATATATGTGTATAAAAAATATATATATATATATATATATATATATATATATATGTATATAAATAAATATATATATATATATATATATATATATATATATATATATATATATATAAATATATATATATATATATATATATATATATATATATATATATGTATGTATGTGTACATATATATATAAATATATATATATATGTATATAAATAAATATATATATATATATATATATGTGTATATATATAAATATATATATATATGTGTGTATAAATAAATACATATATACACAAATATATATATATATATATATATATATATATATATATATGGATTTTATAAATCAAGTGTCAATCCTCATGAATGAAGGCCAAGACTGAAATATTCAGGAAAACAGCCACCTGGGTTTTTTTGCACAAAGTGGCAGTTATTGGGAAAATGCTGTCTGAGTAGAACTCTTTCTTATATTTGAAACATTAGAATGATTCAACTCCATGGAAGTCTTACAGTATGTATGATCTGTAAAGTTCTGGAAGTCAAGGACAGAGCTCATCGGAATATCTGCCATGGTAAAAGTGACAAAATAGCAACAGGTTTATAATGGTGTATCTGGGAAAAGAGTTTTTTATACTAAAGTTCACCCAAAGTCAGTCTTGGCCTTTCCACTTTGGAGCATGTGCATGTAAATTTTGGCATAAATCCGTCGAAAATTGTGGCTGTGCATTCGTTACACACACACACATCCTGCCTTATATAGATAGAGATGTAATTAAATTATAAATTGATGTAATTAAAATGTTGAGTAGTGTCTTGTCTGTATTTTTATTTAAAGATTCTGACTAATTTATTTAACAGTATGAGATAGGAAGTTGTAGTGAGCCACGATCACCTATGTCCTGAAAGTATACAGCATATAGAAAAAGTATAAGCTGTAGCTATTGATCTGAAAATATATATGAAATGAGATGATGGAGACATTTCTTTTTACGATACTGTATAGAAACGGTTAAGAAAGTTACAGAATTCACAACCTTTCAATTCTTAATGTTTCATTATTTATGCCATCACAAAGATTGTTTTTACAGTCATTGTGACAATTTCAAAAGCTGATGTTGGCTAGCTTGGTATCAGAATAATGAATGAAGCCCGTTGAATTAAGAAGACATTAAAACGCTAGCCAACATCTGTGTTCATATAAACGTTTCAAGGACATTATAAGAGGAAGCCTTGTAAATAGAGTAAGAATGAAACTTTCACAGCACAATTTTCCTTTTTAAATAACGAATCAGTTTTTCAATATCCTCAGCTGCATTTGCTAGATTGGAACTTTGTCGTCAAGAGCGAAGAAAACTATACAGTTTTCATTACACTTTCCGTTAGATAATGGAAAGAGTAAATTATGTACAGTGGCTAGTTTGATGGCTACTGAGATGTTTTGAATGCTCTGAAGAATTTTTCAGTATCACCAACTTGTTGGAACCATTGACTAGACAAAGTGTTGCATGGAAGAAAGCAAGTGAATGTGATAAATCTGGAAAATTTGTCATATAAATGAGTGCTGAACTGAACACAATGAGGAAAGAGGGCTTGGAGAATTTGGCACAGAAAGGGCATACTGAAGACAAGAAGGACAAAGAAAAACAACGAGCTTGCACAATTGGATGGCAGAACATCCAGAATATGTTCTAATAATTTATCTGATATAATTTGAATTTGTATATTTTGTTCATTTCACCAAATCGTCAGTTATGTTGGTTTTTGAAATTTTTCTTCACAAACACCACAAAAAGATTAAACAATAAACTGAAACTACCAATAAAAATGAGGTAAAACCGTTGTCTAACCTACCAGTCATCTCACAAAAAAGAAGAGAAAAAGAAAAGTAGGCCAAATTTAGTAATGTTTTAGAGAAAAGAGAATTTTTTTTTATTGACAAAGGTTTATCATAGAAAAATAAAAAGATTAAAGAATCTTCAAATGAAAAGACACCCATGCAACACTTTAAAACATTCACTGGCACTACTTAAATAAAGTGGTCCACTTACTATAAAAAGAAAGGAAAAATTATTGAATTTCATTGTTATTTCCAGGTGTCAAGTCATTGATATCTGCATCATTCTTTTAATTTTCTGAATGTTTAAAACTGTTTAAACCATTTTTTTTATTTTCTTTTATGTATGCTAATCTACAACAACAATTTCCAGAAAATTTTCCCTATCTTTTATGAGTGGACCAGTACATTTAAATAGTGCTCAGTCATTTGAAAATGTTTTAGCACAGACTGGATTATCAATGAGATGTTGGCCAATAGCTGAATCCAGAATCTTCTGGGTATCTGTCAATGTTGTCATATGATGTAATTGACCATTTATCATCCAAAATGAGGTATGCAGCTTAATCCTACACTCCAATATCTGCAAGGTGTCTCCAATATAACCATATTCACACTGCCACATAAACGGACAAACAACAAAATTTTTATGGGAGAAAGGAATGCTATCCTTGCTAATGGAAGAAAAAGCCCTCCTCGTGTTTCTGATTTAAAAACATTTTTACATTTTCATGCATTACTGATTTGAAAAAAAATACATTTTTATGCAATACTATTTGAAAAACATTTTTTACATTTCTATGATTTCTTTATTTATGTGCTATGTCCCCTCAAGACGTGGGCGATCATAGCTCTCCACAACTTTCTATCTTTTGTTACTCTAAGCAACATGTCTTTTTAGCGTCCTTCCCACTCTGTTCTGCTATCCATTAAACAAGCTTATTACATAGGTTACTTACTGTTTCCCTCTTGCTTTCAATATGTCATGTGAGTCTCAAATTCTTGAAGCCTTCTTTCTTCATTATGTATCCTAGAAATTTCAACTCTCTCTTTCTAATTATCTTTTTTTTTACCATTTTCCTTAATACTTCCTCAAAACATGCTCCATCCATAATATGCTCAGTATTCTTCTGTAGAACTATATGTCAGTTGCCTCCTTTTCATCTGTGAGGAAATTGTCCAGCATTCACTACTCTACAGGAGAATTAATATTACATGGCATTTCAGTACTCTTTTCTTGGTTTCTAATAAATGTTTGCTGTTTCTTAATACTTAGTTTAGCTTTTGGAAGGCACCTTACAAAATTCCAATGTGCCTTCTGATTTTGTTGTCACATTTTCTATCATCTTTTAAAATACTTCCCAGATATTGACATTTCTATATTTACTTGATTCTGACATCCCTAATTTGAAGTTGACATTTTGGGTTGCCTCACTTGAAAAAAAAAAAAAAAACAGAGTTTATCGTCTTGCAATTGATCGTTAGTACTTTCTGCCTACATTCCTTTCATGTATTACATCGATTTGAAATATTTCTTACATCTTTCTAATACAGATTTTTAATAAATGGTCATTTCTTCCTAAATTAATTTTTTTTCTTAATTTATGAATAGTTAGTTCTTTTATTTTTTTTTTGTTTTTTTTTTCATACTTCTGAAATGAATATGTTTATTTACATTTACTTATATACAATGTGTACCTTTTGTCCTGGAATTAAAAACCAAAATACGGTATGTGTTTTAAAAAAATGATATTTGGTGACTTTAACCGATACTTGCTTGTGTGATTATGTCACTTTTGATTCGTGACAGACACAGGCAGATTTCCTACAATAGGCTGTCATTTTATTCTGCAGTAGACTGATTGCCAAACAAGAATATTGAACCCACTCTGTTCTAACATCCATTCAGTCAATTATGTGCCATGCGTAATACACGCTTAGGTGATCATGTATCTTTTGATACATGACTGACAAGGCAGAATTTTTCCTGCAGTAGGTTGCCATTTCTTTTTGCAGTAGACCAGTTGCCATCCAAGGCTATAGAACTCGGTCTGTCCTGTTATTTAACCATAGCTGTGTGGAGAAGAAGAGGATTCATACCTTTCTCAAGTGTATTAGCACATAAGTGAATGTAATAGATCTCACAGGAATTTGAACTCGGCTCTCCAATTTCTCAATCCATGTGTGTGTTTGTGTATCTGTCTTTTGACTCTGTCTATTCTACTATCAATTAAACAAACTTATTAGATAGATGATTTACTATTTCCTTCTTAATTTCAATATGTCCTGTGAGTGTCAAATTCTTGAAGCCTTCTTTCTTCATTATATATCCTAGAAATTTCAACTCTCTCTTTCTAATTCTAAGTATCTTTTTTTTTTTCCCATTTTCCTTAATACTTCCTCAAAACATGCTCCATCCATAATATGCTCAGTATTCTTCTATAGAACTATATGTCTGTTCCCTCCTTTTCATCTGTGAGGAAATTGTCCAGCATTCACCATATAGAAGAATTGATTTCCCACAATAAGTGGTTGTTTTTTTCTGTGGTAAACTAGTTGCCAACCAAGGACCCAGTCTCTTTTGCTGTTCAGTCCATAGCTAGAGTTGGGAGAAGAGATGGATTCATACCTTTCTCAAAAGTATTTGTGTATAAGTGAATGTAACAAATATGTGTGTGTTTGTGTATCTGTGTTTTGGCTCTATCCTGGTTTAGTTTCCTATTTGAGGTTTCTTAATAGAGGTGATAGAGAAATAAATAAATAACAAGAACATTGAAACTTCACCATCCTTAAAAAATAGATGGATAATAAAAATCGCCAGTCAAACAGACCCATAGTTCCACCAAACAATCAGAAAACTTTCACTACTAGGATGTAAAAAAAAAAATAAACAAATAATAACAAGGAGACCAAAATTTTCCCTTTTGTAAAAATACAGTTTGACCAACCAAAGCTTTCAGAATCGGGATATAAACGATAAACTGGTGAAAAGCAAGCAAACTTTTCAAGGTTGAATGTGTATATAAAATAGAAAATCAACCAATATCAGAGTCGATAAATTAATTTTGTCTATTCTCTGATGCAGTGATCATCGTAACTTACTGAGACAAAATACAACATTTGCACAACTATCTTACACAGCTAAACCATCCTTTGCTACATTGAAAACAAATATATCTTCCTTCACTATGTGGTCAAACAGTGTCTGCTAAATTTGGATGCACACTTACATATGTATGGTGGATTCTCCCATCATATTTGACATATGAGTGTCAAGCAACTCATTTCTTAGGAACTGACAGCCCAGACATCAGCACATATGATTTGATTATAGTGGGGAACACACTTTTTGAAGGGTTGAATACCGAGACCTGATGCACTATGTGCCAGAAAGTCCCCAAATTACACTCCGCAGGTTTTAAATTTAAAGTTCTCCTTCTCCTAGACCAGCTGCCATCCAAGGCTATAGAATGGTTTATTCTGCTATTTACCTATAGCTGAAAGAAGAAGAAGTGGATTCATACCTTTCCCAAGGATATTAGCATATAAGAGAATGTAATGGATTTGACCGGAATTCAAACTTGGCTCTCCAATTCCTCAATCTGAGCTACTAACCACTTCTCCACTATGCCTCCTCTACATATGTATACATATATTTACTTCTTCCTGGACTCTTTCTCTATCTCTGAACTTGGTATTACAGATTTAGATTCAGTAGGACCAAACAAAAATTTTTATGGCATAGTAATTGTGAGTTCAACTCCTGAGCTGGATAGTACAGATCCAGATTCAGGAATCCACAAAAAATTTGGTGGCATGGTACTTGGTAGTACAGATTCAGATTCATTAGCACCAATCAAAAAATTTGGTGGCATGAGTTCAACTCCTGGGCTGGGTAGTAGAGATTCAGATTTAGTGAAAACAGGGCAAGCAATAACTGAGCAGTTCTAGAAGAGAATAATATAAGATATGGAGGTTGGAATGAGAATAACCTAATCCCATAGAGTAAATAAAAGTTCCAGTTTGAAATTCCTTGACTGTTACCTAGATCAACAGGCATCTGAAGAAGGCTGGAGAGCATAATGACCAAAGATAAGAACATTATTTTCGATGTAAATAATGTAAATATAAAATCCTTGTTTTACATCTTCCATGCATACCAAAGTAGGGATGACATTATAGATAAAAACAAAATATATTCATATTTTTACATACAAAAATATTGAGGTGGAATTATGCATGAGATCTCATTGTCTTATGTGAATAAATAGAGTTTTTCTACAAATACTATACAGAATTGACATTTTATTCTTAGAGTTGTGTCCCTTCACTACTAATGCATATTAAGTAAGCCACAAGAGGGCAGTGTGACTATATAAACATGGGACAAACACATTAATCAGAGACAAACTGAATTACAATGCAATTCCAATGTGAAATTCAGTAAAACAATTCTTCATCTTCAAGAAGTATTTTCTTTAACTCCAATACAAATAAAGAACAGCAAATAAAAATCATATTTCAGTTTTTCAACATGGACATTTTGCTGCATTATCTGAAATTATGAATGAAAATGGGGTAAGCCTAAACAGTTTTATGGTGCTTGCTTCAAATCAGCTTCAGGCAGATATTTATGTATGTCCTCATATTTATCTATTTGGCACTGTCAATATCTATCTATCTATCTATCTATCTATCTTAGTCTGTTCACATCTATCTGTATATCTAATTATGTCCTTATCTAATTACCTGTCTAATTTTGTCCTTATTTATCTATCTACCTATGTTTGTCCATATCTACCTACCTACCTATCTAAGTTTGTTTCTATCTATCTGCTTATCTAAATTTGTTCTTCTCTATCTAAGTTTGTTTGTATCTATCTATCTATCTGTTCATATCTACATATTTATCTATTAAATGATAGGTATGAACAATTGATGATAGACATGAGATAACCATTAAAATTGAATGCAATCAACACATAATTCATTAAGCTTTCACTGATTTTTTTCAAGTAAACCTTCTAATTTGAGATGATGTCATAGAAATGAAACAACTTTCCAGCTCTCTAGAAATGAAAGCCATAAAAAGACTACAAGTATTTCTTTTGCAGGTGAAACAAATGCGAGAATACAAATAATTACACCAGCATGCACACACTTATACACTGATACTCTTATATGCACATACATAGATACCTCGCACACACACACACATATATATATATATTTATATATATATATATATATATTCACATATATGTACATATACAATCTTGTACAAGCACATTAGAATATGCATCCTCACAAACATGCACTCACTCACATCGCACATGTATATTTTGTGTGTGTGTGTGTGTGTGTGTATATATATATATATATATATATATATATATATAAATAAACATGAGTGTGCTCAAATGCATGTGCACATACACAGTCTCATATTTTCATTTACATCCATACACACATATTTATACATATGCATATTGTTATGGTAATTTACCCATGTACACATGGACTCTCCCAGCTATAAACAGGAGCAGGTACTGCCTTTTGGAGAGTGAAGTTTCCAGCAGTCAGCTCTGACAGTCGAACCAAACATTCTTACTGTAACACTCTTGTTTGTATATGTTTGTATTACTGTTTCTGTCAATATATTTGTTTAACTCAGTTCCTCTTTTGTGTCTTTATTTCTGGCCCTAACAAGGCCGCAACACATACATAAATACAAACATCTGTAAATACATACACATTCATATTTAGGTACATACACAAACAACTCATATACCTGCACAGATACAAATAAAAATCTGCATTTTTATATATTCTATATGTTTGTTACTATTTTATGCACATATGTACATACACACAAGCACACACTGGCACATATATACTCATATATATATATATATATATATATATATATATATATATGCACTCTTTTACATTTACATTAAGAAATCCATTCTCAGAAATATACACACCGATACATTGCATATGCTTCTAAGAGAGTGACTCATTGCAACTTCTTGGCCTAATGTTTTCCACTGATATTAAGTGGAAAGATTATATTGAATCAATTATTAGGTTTGTTGCTAAGAAAGTTAGTTCGCTATGTCATGCTAGGTATTTTTTCTCTCCAGAATCTAGCTTACATATTTATATAGCATTATGGGACCTTACCCATAATAACATAATGGACTATTCTATACGTAATAAATACTGCACCTCAAGAAGAAGCGGAGAGTTCAGTTTGAAGTCTGGAGTCAGAAGTCCATCAGGGGTCTTTAAATCAGTCAGAGCGAGCGAGTCAGTCAGTCAGTCAGTCGAGTCAGAGGCAGTCCAAAACAGAGTCGCGTTCAGACAATTACTACTAAACCTGATTGTTCGTACTAACACTTTCTACTTCTCTGTATATATTCCATATCCGTTTTCGAGTTCTTCTTTATTGGTTCTACCTTGGACTATCACCGTAGTAAAAGGAACCGAACCATAACATATAGTTCCTGCTATATCTTTGGAGATTCTTGATAAAATCCAAAGAAGAATCTGCAATGTCATTCATCTTGATCTGGCATCTCAGCTTTAGTCACTTTCCACGACTGTAATGTATCTTCCTTGTGCCTTTTTTAAAAATACCTTCATAGTAATTCTTCTAATGGTACATAGACTCTATGAATTTTTTTTTAATCACTTCAAGCAAGGTAATAAAGCCACTAAGATGCAATTGCTTACTGAGTGTTAAACTATGAGAAAATTACTATTAAGAAGAGAGAACCATAAAATAACAAGAATTAAGAAGACAGAAGATAAAGATTGAGACGGCATTTAAGTTTTTGAAGATAAAAGTTGACTGGGAAGCAAAGAAGCCAGAATAGAATTTCCCAAGTGAGAAGTGTGAGAAAAGAAACTTTTAGCACATAACTTATGCTTACATGTAGCCATTTGAGCTTTAAAATGATGAGACCATGTCATAAATCTATTACTATGTTTAAATCCATAGAGTTTAGGTACGACAGAGGTTGAAACATTTCATCTACTGAAAAACTAATGCATACCTTGTAAGTTTTAATTTTGAACAAGGTCCTTCAAAGAATAAAATCCTTTCATGTATACATGTTAATCCTGTAGACTTATATGTCTACAATAGGGCCACATTAGCTGCTGCTTTGATTGCTATAGTAAATAGGTTTTTACAGATTGGAGTTGCCACACACCTATCTAGTTTTGAATTCCAATTTGTCCTTCTCCAAGACTGGTTGCTAATTAAAGCTAGAGAATTCAGTTTCTTGTTATTAACCCCTATCTTGGGGGAAAAGAGATAGATGCAGACCTTTCTAAGTGTATATTTGCAAAAGCGAACAAAATGGAATGGAGTACAATGAGAACTCAACATAGCACTCTCAGATTCTGTAGTGATAACTACTACACTATGTGCATATCAGGATATCAGTGATCATGACTCTCCATAATATTTGGTCTATTGTTGTTCTTTGTAACTTTCTGACTCTTTACTATCCTTTTTTGTTCTTGTTTTCTCATCTAATCACATGCACATCTTAAGTAGGTTACTCACTGTTTCCCTCTGCACTTCTTGTCTTCAATGTCCAATGTAAGTGTTAAAGTCTCTAGGCCATCTTTCCTCTTTATGTGACACAAAAATTTAAGCTGTTTCTTTTTTATTGTAAGTGTCCTTTTAGCTCCTGTTTTTGTGTAAAATTCTTTGTGCTCAATATGTTCTGTCTATGGTATTTTCAACATTTGTTAACATATGCATCACTTCAACTCTCTTCTCCGAGGAGATTGTTCCACATTCACAGCCATATAGGAGATTAGATAATACATAGCTGTTCAACACTCTATTTTTTGCTTCTAACAAAATTTTCCTATCTCTTAATATTTTGCTTAGCTCCTGGAAGGCATCTTCTGCTATTCTTATATGTCTCAAATTTTTGTTACATTTTCTTTCATCTGCAACTATACTACCAAGATAGGTAAATTTCTGGGACTGCTTGATTTGACCACAATTTTTTCACTTTGATTTTGTTTCTCAAGTGTGTAGGGTGGGAAAAATTAATGACTTTGAACTATAATATCTTTGTTTGTCGTTTTGCTCATAGGAGGGAGATTGTTTTTCTTCAGAAAAACTGAGGCTTCCACTACTTTTCCTAGTACCTGCAAATTATCTTTAATTATTATAGAACTCATTGCCGGAACAAGAATCATCAGTATTTATATGCCATGACCATTCAAGACATGGGTGATCATGGCCCTTCACAACTTCTCGTTTTTGAAGCCCTAATCTTGACTATTTACTATATTGCTTTGTCCCCACTGTACCATCCTTATATATATATATATATATATATATATATATAGTTATCCTTGCTTGGTTGAAAGGAGAAGTGAGTGAAAAAAGTAGATGTTGATGGGAGTGGAAAGAGGGCTAGATATGAGTTGGACATTCTTTTTACTTCCACTCTCCATTCATTCACCCCCGACACCTTTCTTCATTCGAAGCTATTCAAGCCCAAGTTTCTTTGTGTCTATCTTTCATATTGGCCATAATGCCAGGAAGAGCAAAGACCTAGTTATGAGAATTAGGCTTCCAGATGGAGGACCTTGGAGATAAAGAAAAGACTGTCTATGTTTAAAAGCTAAAGAAAGTCCAAGAAAAAAAGTGCTCAGTACATAACAACATCTTTTTTTCCTTACAGGCTCTTAATCAACTCTATAGTAGTGCATCCTCTATACGTCTATATATCTTATTATATATAAGTGTGTGTGTGTGTGTGTAATAGTATGTATATTATTATCTATCAGAGTCTGTTTTTGGCCTAAGGCATTTTCATGAATAGAAGAGTAGAACATATTTGTATATATGTGTTTGTATAAATATATGTGCATTTAACAGTTACTGATTAACACTTATATACCTTTATACATGTGGAAATGCAGGTAATATATTAAAGTTTTGTCTTGCATATATATATATATATATATATATATATATATATGCCAATGTTTAATGCCCTTCTCTCTATTAGCCTCTTCATATCTATCAAAACCAATTCCTCTATCTAGATATCAGTCCTTTCATATATCTGTATTTCTGTATGTGCAATATATATATATTTATGTGTGTGTGTGTGTGTGCATGCATGCAGAAGGCATGTTGAAAATTTTTTGGCTCAACCAAGAAGCCCTACAAAAAAATTCTGATGTTTGGTCATTTTATCATATTTTGGGAAATGGGTTGAGCAAAATTCTTTTCAGCACCCCTCACATAACTACGTATAAGTGTAGATATTTGTATACAGCCATGTATATGCACATATCTGTACATACATAATATATCTATGTGTATGTTTGTGGAGTTGTGCCTATACCCACACATTACATATATGTGTGTGTGTGTGTGTGATCAGTGTAGCTCTTGGACCATAGGTCAAGAAAAGGTCATTGTACTTTCATATATTTGTCAGTTTGTGTAGGGACATATAAGTACGTACGTATGTGTTTTTGCATTTACTTTCATATGTATTTCAGTGTGTGTGTCTTTTCTATGCTACCTGTATTTGTAAAGCTGAGCAGGTGAGTGAGTGAAGACTGTAATGGTGGGATTGGTGGAAGTGTTTCTTTGTGGCAAGCGGCTGTAGTGGTGATGGAGTGAGTGCTTACAGTCTTGGATTCCTGAATTACAGTCTCTGAATGGTATACCTTAGAAATGTTTCCCATACATTGGAACAAACAGTCCCCGGCAGGAATCACCAGAAAGGGCGGAGCTGGAAGTGGAGGGAAGAGATGAGCCAAAGTGAGATAAATGGGAACAGCTGGGACAGGATAGGAAATGAAAGAGAGAGGGGGGAAAAAAATGAGATGGAGAGTAAGGCCAAAGAGTAATCAACTTCTTTCTATTCTGTTGTGTTGCTTTTAAATGGAGCCTGTAAAAGAGATGGGCAAGTCATTAAAGAAAAGATGGCAAATATGACAAAGAGAGAAAATATCAAAACAGAAAAAAAAAAAAGGAGAATGAAGTGAATCAGGAAGGAAAAGGAGAAAATAGAGAGAGGGGATAATCAGTAGATAGATAGATAGATAGAGAGAGAGGGCAAGCAAAATGGAAAGAAAAAGGGGGAGTAAAAGAGAGAGTGAAGTGAAACAGAAAAACAAAGAAAGAGAGTATGGTGTAAGAGAAAAACAGATAAAGAGAAAAAGATAGAGAATGAAGAATAAGAGAAGGAAATGAAGGAGAAAAAAATAGGGCAAAGTGAAACAGAGATAGATAGAATGAAGCATTATAGAAACGAAGAAAAAGGAGAAAAATGGAAGGAATGAAATGAAGGTGAAAAAAAAGGAAGAGAGAAACAAATAGGGAAGAAAGAAAGAGAAATATAAAAAAATAGAGGGCGTGAAGAATAGCAGAAAGAAAAGTAGAGAAGGTGAAACAGAAAGAGGGTGTTGCAAAGCAGAAAAATCGGAAAGGAAGGTAAAAAAAGAGAGAGTGAAGCAAAAAGAATGAAAGGAAGAGAAAGTGAAAAAGAGTGTGTAGTAATAAAAGGAAAGGAAGAAAAAGAGTGGAAGTGGAGTAAAACAGAAGGAAAGAAAGTGAAAGAGAAAAACAGAGGGTGGGAGTAAGCAATGAAGAGAAGAGTAAAAAAAAGAAACGATTATGAGAAGAAAAATGAGTGAAGAATGAATCAGAAAAATGTCAAATGCAAGGAAGAAAGGTGATGTTTTGAATGAGAGAGTAAAAAGAAAGAAAATAATAGAGAAAGGAAAGAGGTAAAACAAATAGTGTAAGAAAAGAAAGAGTAATTCAGAAGAGGTTAAATGTAAGAAGAGAACAGGGAACAAAAGAAGAGAGGAAGACAGAGTAATGTTTTAAAGTACAGGTAGAACAAAAGACGTAAAAAGAAGGAAGCAATTAAGAGACTTAGGTCAACAAAAGGAAGGAGAAAACTGAGATTAGAGTCAAAATTAGATGGTGAAAAAGAAGGACCAGGAAAATACTAAGAGTATGAGAGTGAGGGTGAGAAAGAGAAGAGAACAGAAAATAATGATGTAAAGAAAGAAAGTGCATAAAAAAAATGAGAGAAAAGAGAAAAAATGATAAAAGGAGAAAATAGCAGAAAGAGAAAAAGAGAGAATCATTCAAGAAAAAAAAATGAAGAATCTTAGAAAAAACGGTCAGGAACAGAAGTAAGAAAGAAAGATAAAGAGAACAGGGGAAAAATATAGAAAAAAGCGAGAGAAAGAAATGAAAGGAAAAAGAAGGAAGTGAAAATGTATGACAAGTGGGAGTGAAAAAAGACTAGGATATGAAAAACGTAGAGCAGTTAAAAAAAAATGAAAGAAATATAGAAAAAAAAGTGTAGAAGGGAAAAATGAAGAAAATAAAAAAAAAGAAATGTGAATAGAGAAGAGACAGATAAAAAAAAAAAAAGAAAGAAAGAACAGGAAGGAAAATGAAAGAGAAAGAGAATGAGGTTTCAAAAAACAGCAGGGGTCAAGTGTAAGTATAATGAAAGGGAAAGAGAACAATTGAAAGAATTTAAGATTTAAGAGGGAAAAATCAATAAGGTAATAAAGAAAACTTGGTGAAAGAGAAAAATCCTGAATTTGAAGGAAAGATGAATGAAAGAAATAGATGAGAGAGAGAGAGAGAGAGAGAGTGATAGGATGAGGAAGGGACACTAAAAGAATTTTTAAAAGGAAAGAGAAAAGAAAAATCAGGGAAAATAACTATAAAGTAAGAGAGACTGAATTAGAAAGCAAATGAGAAGGGAGAAATATGAAAATACGAGAGCAAAAACAAGTGGGAAATAAAGAGGAAGGTTAAATAGAAAGTGATAGAAAGAAAGTTATAAAAGGAAAAAAAGGAAGGACAAAAGAAAAAAAAAATTAATCTAGGAAAAGCAAGAGAGAGAGAAAGAAAGCAAATGAGAAGTAAAGAAAAAGAGAGAGAAAGAAAGCAAGTGAGAAGTAAAGAAAAAGAGAGAGAGAAAGAAAGCAAGTGAGAAGTAAAGAAAAAGAGAGAGAAAGAAAGCAAGTGAGAAGTAAAGAAAAAGAGAGAGAAAGAAAGCAAGTGAGAAGTAAAGAAAAAGAGAGAGAGAAAGAAAGCAAGTGAGAAGTAAAGAAAAAGAGAGAGAGAAAGAAAGCAAGTGAGAAGTAAAGAAAAAAAGAAAGAGAAAGAAAGCAAGTGAGAAGTAAAGAAAAAGAGAGAGAAAGAAAGCAAGTGAGAAACAGAAGGTAGAAAAAGAGTTGATAAAAGGAAAAGAGAATAGAAAAATATAACTATAAAACGATTGGTAATAAGAGAGGGGGGAGAAAATGACAGAGAGAGAGAGAGAAGGGAGAAAGAAAGAAAGGGAGTGATTTGATAACATGAAAAAGAGGGTAAGAGAAGAATAGAAAAAGAAAATGAAGGAAAAGAAGAGAAAAATAATAAATATAAATAAGGGAGGGGAAAAGATAGTAGAGAGAAGGAGAGAGAGCCAAAAGCAGATTTATTTGGAATTATGCGAAAAAATATTTTATATTCTGAGATTTTTTTTAAGTTAAATATTAATTCAATATTTATTTGGTATACCTAAGAGTGGCAAAAGGCCACATTTTTGTGGGTATTGGTGTTTTGATCAAAATATTATTGCTGTCTCAGAAGGCAATCATCAATACTGAGATTGAACAGTAAGCAAGACAAGAGAAATATAAGACGAAGAAGCAAAAAATGAAATCAAATCCTGATGAAGGAGAATTAGGAAGGAGAAGAAGAAAGTAAATGATGTAATGAAAAGGAGTCTCATTTTATCAATCTAATCTTTTCTTTTCCTTCTCTTCTTTCTCTTTCATTTCCTGACAAATTCTTGTTTTGAACTCTATTTTTCTTCTTACTCTATTTCTTTTTTCTTACTCTCTTCCTCTTCTTTTTCACTGTTCTTATTCCTCTTTCCCTCTCTGCTTAATTCTATTGCTCTCCTCTTAATTTCTCTCTCCTAGTCCTTTTCACACATCTCCCTCTTCCTACTCTCATCTTTCTCTTTCTATTCTCTTTTCCTTTTTCTCCCGACCAGCTCTCTCTTAATATTCTTCTTTCTCCTACCGACTCTACTTACTGTCATCTTTATCCTCCTAATGACTATGCTTCATCTTCCTTCCACTCTCTTCCTAATCTTTCTTCTTCCTCTTTCTCCAACCCACTCTTCTAGCATCTTTCTCTTTTTCTTCCTCTTCTTACTAATTTCTATACCTCCTCTTCCTCTCTCCTCCTTCCTGTTCTCACTTCTTAATCTTTCTTCTTTCTCTTTCTCCACCTTACTCTTCTATCATCTTTCACTTTTTAATCTCACCTTGGTCTTCCCCACTTTCTCCTTCCTGCCATCTCCTACTTTAATTTTCCATATTTCTCTCCCTCACTTACATGGTTCCTTTCATCCTCCTCTTTTTATTCACACCTCTTTCTCTTAGTGATTTCCATTCTTCTTCCTCCTCATCCCCATTATTGTCAGTAACAACCTCCTCCTCTTTCTTCTTCCTACTCTTCTTTTTCTTCCTAATTTTCCCTTTTCCTTTCTTTTCCTAATTCTCTTTTCCCTTACATCTCTTTATCTTTCTGTAATTTCTTCTCCTCCTCCTCACTAGCAGCAGCAGCCTCTATCTCTTTTTTTCCTTTTCCTTTTCCTTTCCTATTCTCTCCCTTTCAACCTCTTCAAATACATCTTCTCCTTGTGCTATTAGAGTGGCCTCTAACAATGGGCCTTATAGAAAACCTGCCCGTCATGCTGGCTAAAAACATTCCCAGCTGAAATCAGCAGTCATAGTAAATCAATTGAGTGCAAGATGGTCGATCAATTCACCATTCTGCTTCAGCTGAGTGGAAACAGGGGTCCGTGGAGTCAGTATCTTGCAGCATCTAGCTTGCAAAGAACCTATTTCAACCAGCCATGCACCTCCTTGGCCACTCGCCTTTTACTTGTCTTCTGACCGCCCACTTCCAAACAACTTCAGTACAATATGACAATAACACTGTCCATCACTGACACATATTTATCCATATATCTCTACATAAGTGTGTGTGTGTGTGTGTACATATAACATTTTGTATTGTTTTACAAACACACACATGCAAAAATTCAAACACTCATGTGTGTATATATATATATATATATATATATACACACATACAAAATGTTATATATACACTCATACACATATGTATATATACACAAAATGATATTTGTACACACACACACACTTATATATACAAAATGATATATGTACACACACATGCATATATATACAAAATGATATATGTACACACACACACATATATATATATATACAAAATGATATATGTACACACACATACATATATATATATATATATACAAAATGATATATGTACACACACATGCATATATATATATATATACAAAATGATATATGTACACACACATGCATATATATATATATACAAAAATGATATATGTACACACATGCATATATATATATATACAAAATGATATATGTACACACACATGCACATATATATATATATATATACAAAATGATATATGTACAATACATATATATATATATATATATATATATATATACAAAATGATATATATACACACGCATATATATATATATATATATATATATACAAAATGATATATGTACACACACACATATATATATATATACAAAATGATATATGTACACACACACATGCATATATATATATATATATATAAAATGATATATACACACATATATATATATATATCTATATATATACAAAATGATATATGTACACACACACACACATATATATATATATACAAATGATTTATGTACACACACACACACATATATATATATATATATATATATATAAAAATGATTTATGTACATATATATATATATATATATATATATATATATATATATAGAGAGAGAGAGAGAGAGAGAGAGTGTGTTAGAGAGATAGATTTCTGTGGAAAATGGCTTCCTGGTGGAGATAAAACTTACCTTATATATACAGGGTGCAATGGGCAAATTGTCGCCATTTTATATTTTTAATTTCATGCTGGTTCGTTGTTTATTTTTGATTTTGGTGACTGCACAGTATAGTAGGGTCAGTTAGGCACCGTCTGTGAGAAAAAGATCATCATGACGCAATTCACTCCACCAGAAATTAGGAAATGGTATGATGTACTGCTTGATATTTGTTCCAGAAGCTCCAATATGAACATTTCAGAGTGTTTGGGTGTCTATCTGAGAACAGTGGATAAGGTTCGGAAAGAGTTGGATGTGTCTAATGATAATTACAAACCTACAGCAACTCAGAAAACTCACTCTGATTTTTCTAACAAAAAAATAACTCCCAAATTTGTTGGTGAGGGTCTCAGAGTCAACACTAAGGCCTACATCAAGTGCCTTGAGGAGGTTATGCTGCCCTGGATCAAGAGGATTGCTGCTGGATGACCCTATATCTAGCTACAGGACTCTGCACCATGCCACACATGTAGGAGAACCCAGTTATGGTTGTCAGACAATTTCTGCGAACACATCACCCATTACATCTGGCCACCTAACTCTTCAGACTGCAACCCCCTTGATTATTATGTGTGGAACACAGTTGAGTGAGAGACCAACAAAACTCTTTGTAACACCAAAGATGAACCGAAGCCAAGAATTATGGCAGCACTTACTAACTTAAACAAAGAGACTGTCCAGAAGAGAAGCAGCTTATTCTGAAGTCATCTGGAGCCCATGGTTGAAGCCAACGGTGATTTTATTGAATAAATTTATTCTTTAGTATTTCAAGATATTTTTGTATAATTTTGGTAAATATATCTGTTAAAATAAGATGTCAGTAACATTTTCATTTTTGTGTAATTTAGATGACAATTTATCCATCACATCCTATCTATATATATATATATATATATATATATATATATATATATATATATATATACTATTGTTCATGTAAATAAAAGGTCCAAGAGCCACTCATGGTAGATAGTTACAGAATGAGGTTGTGTTATGGATGTAGAAAGAGAAGTGTACATTATGAAGTTATCTAGAAAGATAATGGTTGAGCTTGCTTTTGATGAGGTTAATATTGTCCTGATTAGGGAAGCATCCTATCAGAAGTCTGTCTCACAAATATGTGGCTCTTGGAATGGAGCTGTTCAAATGAAACTTCCTTATTACTAATGGAATACAAGGAAACATGATCAGTTTCCCTCTGTGTACATGGCAGGTCTTTGATATAAAAGCCTGAATTAGTGGAACAATACAATCTAGCTTGTCTTAACATTTGTCATGATAAGTGATAAGCTTGCAGCATTGTGGGAAAGGGGATGTAGGGTGGAAAATAACCATGTATTAGGAAATTTATATATTTTGGTATATATATAAAAAGGATACAAACAAATAGATTTATTTTAGGAAATGGAATAAATTTGATATATTCTTATTTTAATTTATTTATTATAATAATGATTATTTATTTATTTATTAAAATAACATACAAACAAAATAAATTACACATGAATTTATAAATACAGTATTATATATATATATATATATATATATATATATATTTATATATATATATATATATATGTATGTATATATTTAAATTTATTCATTTAAACATTATTTTTTTAAATGGATTCTCATATTTCAGTAGACGTTCTGTTTTTATTTATTTATTAAACAGTGTTTATTTACATCTACCAGCCTGATTATTCAAGAAATCGTGTTAGAAAAATATATGTGCTCCAGCAGGATTCAAACCCGCATCCCTTAGGGGAAAATCATTAGATCTGACATGCATTAGCCAGCACGGCCATGATATATATATAAATACAGTTATTTATATATATATATATATATATATATATATATATATATATATATATATATATATATATATATGTGTGTGTGTGTGTGTGTGTGTGAGTGTGCATACATCAAAGATATATATTGAAAAGATACAGAAAGATTGATTGATATATATATCAAAGTTATATACTGAAAGGGACAATATATATATATATATATATATATATATATATATATGTGTGTGTGTGTGTGTATAATTAGGCTATTCATTATAAGTATATAAAGATATAATGATAATGATATAAGTATATAAAGATATAATAATACACAGATGTGAGTGCACACACTGGCTCATATATTTGCTTCATGTCAGAATATGAGTGAACAAGATGTTATGGTTGCTGGCAACGAAGGTAATGGCAATGAAAGAGCCAAGAATTTGTTCCACACAATTTAGTATGATTTTGCAAGGAACCAGATTATTGTAATACCAGAAAACTACTTTCTTTTTCTGTTTATATATATATATATATATATATTTATATATATATACATATATATATATATATATATAATATGTCTAAGTTGGTTAGTTTATTGACCTATCAACCCTTGTTGGGTTATTTAATGTCAAATATAAGACTTGTTGGGCAAAAATCACAATAGATTAATAGATAAGTAAAAGTAAACCTGGTTTACACAAGTCTCAAAATGGTAGATACAAGTCTGGTTTCTAACTGATTCCATAGGTATTTACCTGAAAAGCGGCCTGTTTTATGGTTTGTCAATATATATATATATATGTAATACATGTATGTAACTGAACATATGTCAGTAATTTTGTGAGTGTGGCCATAAAATTTTTTTTGTTTTAAAATGGTATCACCCCATGCAAGGTAATAAAACACAGTGTATGGAAGAATTAGAAACAGAAACATTAATAATGAGCAGGAAGAGGAAATAGTAATCAGAAGGACAGTAGATAACGATTGACATTGCATTTAAATTTCTGCAGATTAATGTTGGATAAAGAATATGGAGCTAGAGAGGAGTTCCACAAGTAGACGTTCAAGACTTTTAGCATCAAACTTATGGCTACATTTAGCCAACTCAGCTGTAAATTGATGAGATATCGATGACAGTCTAATATTGCACTTAAATTCAAAAAGTTTAGGTTCCATGAAGAGCAATATTTATTCTGTACAATACAGAAATGTGGCACAAGGCCGTAGGGGGGATTGGGCAAAGAACGGTCTTCTTCTGTCTTAACTATAACTTAGCTTACTGACCCAATCGTACGAACAATATTCCTTACACCAAAACAACACATTCATACATACATTTCTTACTACATCCACCCTAATACCTCATTGTCTCTATGAAAATACTAACTAGTCCCCATATTTACAATTCATTGTCTGTGCGGGTGGGGAATAAAACAACAATTCTAAAAACTAGCCCCAATGAGTATTTACAATATGAATTTTTTGGATTTTATCAAGGAGCTCAAGGTAAATAGCAGGGGCACCAGACCATATGTGGCAGTTGTATTCTAAGCATTGTACATATAAAAGTGTATGTGTATGTATACATTTGAGAGTATACAATGCATCTCACATTATTAGCCACATCATGTTTTATAGATATATCAAATAATTACTTATTGGAATCTCAATATTTATTTACTGAATAATGGCAACAACAGTTTGGATGAAAGATGGCAGTTATTTGTATTTCCTGAATTTCAAAGTCTCAAATTAACAGTCAAGATTAAAGCATTTAAATATGTCATAAGGCTAGTTTGAGTTTTCTTTTACTAATAAGTTCCCCCAATACAAGGGCCACTCACAGTAGAGGGTTACTGAGTGAGGTTGTTTTAAGAGATGGGGGATGTAGGAAGTTACAAGTGCATATTATGTGGATGTGTAGGATAGATATTGGCTGACCCGGTTCTTAAAGACGCCAATATTGTTATGGCCCAAGAAGCATCCTCTTGGGATTCTTTTCCATAAAGTAACAGTTCTGGGAAAGATGCTGCCTGAATTGAACTTTCTTCTTACAAAAGAAACACTAAGGGAAGGAGGATGATTTGCCACTGTGAAAATGGTACAGTGGTTTATAGCTGTGAATATCTGTGCTAGTGGGACTAAGGAATGTAACATGTTTGAACCTTTGCCATAGTCAGGCCTTGTGCAGAAGTTTCATATCTGTGATGCCACTCACTACTCTACTACATCTCAAATTTCCTAAAGAAGAATTTTACAAATAAAATACAAATTTTATTGTAACCACAATTACAATAACTATTACATTTACAACTATTTACAACAATAGATCATATGCAATATAGGTGAACAATTCAACTAGAAACATTGAAAATAAATACAGTGTATCTAAATACAAATTAGTGACATGTCATACGAGATAATTCCATCTATAATTCTCAAAATGTATGTGTATGTATATGTGTGTGCATTTGTGTGATTGGATATTGTTTATGCATTTCCACAGTTTTCATCCGATTTCGATGAAATTTTTTTGTTTCATAGATAATTCTTCAGTGCCAGTTTTGAGTCCAAATTGACTGGAAAAAATTACAACATTGAAGGAGAAAAATATAAAAAAAAAAATGATTTTTTACATTTTGTGCAAAAATCAAAGGCAAAATTTAATGTCTGTAAAAACAGCATACAATCAATTTAGAAAGTTGAAATGTAATGTAAAAGATTATTAGAATTATAAAATAAATTATATTATAAATAAAAATTATTGTATTATTATTATTATTATTATGATGGTCCATGGAAGAGGTATATCATCTATGTAAGTGACAGCACCATATAGTTCAACCAACACCATATCCGTTATTTGCTGGAAAATGCCTGGGGTTACTTTTGCACCATAGGCTAAATCTTCTAAACTTTGTAGAATCCTTTATGTGTATTATTAGTCAAATACTTCTGACATACCTTATCCACTTCAATTTGAAGAGATGCCTCAGTCAGGTCAATTTTTGAAAAAAGTTTACCCCCATTTAATTTGGCAAATATATCCTCTGGAGTTGGTAGGGGTTAGACATGTGGGAGAAGGCAGTCATTCAACCCAGTCAAAAAATCTACACATAAACAAATTTTTATTATTTTTCTTTCTAATATAAATCACTAGTGTGTCCCATTCTGAATAATCTATTTCTTTAATAACCCCAGGATTTTCTAACCTATCAAGTTCAGTGTTAACAGACTCCAATGCAGCAAAAGGTATCTTTCTTTTAGGCTTAAAAACTGGTATCACACTTTCTTTTAATTTGAAATATGCCTTTGATTTTATACATTTTCCAAACTCCTCTGAGAAAATATTCATGAATTTATTATTTAGTTTACTCAATGTTTCTTTAGTTGTAATCTTTTTCTTTCCACAAAATGAATTAATTGGCCAATTCCATAGTTCAAATAATTCTAGCCAATCGATGCCTAGTAAATTAAAGTTGGAATTTTTTAATATGTAAAGATCTGCTTTTTTAGTTTTACCTACAAGTTACATGTAATTTTTCCAAGAAAAATTAATTTCTTGCCCAATATTCCTCTTGCAACTTTGTTGATTTTTACAAGTTTGCCAATCCTGTTCCAAGTGTGTTCATCAATAATTGTAAAATTGCTAACAATGTCCAAATGAAACCTCACCCTAGCATTCTTCATTTTTACTCTTATGAATTTCGTATTATTTGAACTTTCCAGGTTTTAGTCAGTAGCACTACTTTCAGCAAGTTAATTTGTGTATTTCTTTTGCTGACAATTATAACATTTTGGGGTTTAAAAAAATGGACAGTCCTTTCTGAAATGAAGCATACCACAGCCATAGTTTGGGTTAAGTTTGGTACTGTTTTTCTTTCTCATTTTTTCTTTTGAAACTACTGACTTTTGTCAAAATACTTGTACTTCTGATGTGCCATTTTGTTTTATTTTTGCTCTTTTGTGCCTTAAAATGACAATTTTCTGGCATTCTTCCACAACAGTCAGTATCATTAACTTTGAATCCTGAAACTTTCAAGTTTTGTAAGGATTCGAGAGCATATTTCTACATCATTGCTTGATGTTAGACCTTTAATGAGGATTAGACATTTAAATCTGTCTGGGGATAGTTTGTCCAGTTTAAATTTCTCACACTCACAATTGACTATACCGGCATATGTGACAAAATCTTCAGCTTTGTCCTTAGTAATGTTCATGCACTGCCAACGTGTATAAAAAGTGAATTCTTTTCACTAAAAATTTTTGATAATATCAAAACTGTTTTGTTAAATGTTACTTTTTCTGGATTTTTCAATAAAATTAAATTCAGATATTTTTAATGTCCAGTGGGGCACAATTTTCATAGCAGAAGATGTACTTTCTTTTCATCTGACCATCCTTAGCATTCTTCTTTGAAAATGGCCTTGTACCTTCTAAAGTACAATAGGAATGTAATGTTTTCTTCTGGGATGTAATTAAATTCATTAATTGAGTTAGTGACTGAGTCCAGCAAAAATTGAAGTAGATTTATTGTCTGTTCCTTGCTTTTCCAGGATTGCCTACAACTGTTCTCGATACTCTATCTGTTCCAGCTGCATTTGTTGTAATTATCTTCAATTTTTCCATAGTGTATTAGTTTCATACAAGTGGTCTTTAAATAGAAATAAAACGTTTTTTTGCTAAAAGAAATATGCCATACACCCTTGGAATTTATCAACTTCCCTATTAATATATACAAACTCCACAAAATTATTTTGTGAATTTTGAATTTTTTGCTAGCTATTTATGCTAAGCGAGACCAAATTTTTTGTTTTTTGTGAATTTGAATCCTCATCACTACTGTTATGTCTTCATTCCACTGAATGAAGATAACAATCATGAAATATAATGTTACTTGGAGTCTATGTATTACTGCATTCTGCAATAACGATATAAGGCTCATGCCTGGCTAGCTCTTTGCTGATAATTTTTGGCATCAGTATATATAACATTTGGATGAGTCCAAGTCATATTCTGGAGAGGTGTGTTCACCTCCATAAGATTTTTTTGAGACTTAAACAAATTCACAGATTTGGACAAAAAAAACAAGACAAAAACAGAATGATGTCAAAATCTGCAAAAATTGCTCATCCTTTAATAGTCAGTAATGCTTTGTTTAATTTGTAATGTATATAAATGTTGGTAGAGAAAAATAAATTTTGATAAGATAGTGAGGGTCACAAAGCACTGCCTGGCTTCTCCAATAAGGCTTGGCCTATCCTTGGTTAGGGGGTTCAGGTGTAGTACACACCAACCCTGGCCATAGTAATATTGATATAGCAGTAAGAAGTTCGTAATGTTTTGTCTGTTGGATAAGGGTTGTTGGATGGATCTCAAGAGCTTATAAAATTTAAAAACAAAGAAAATTGCAAAAATTATTGGCAGTTATCACTGAAATTCAAAAATATTAATTGAAATTCCTAGACAATCCCAATTGTCAATCTGTCCCGCATCAAGAATGAAGTTATAAAAGATAATCAACTTTGTCAAGCTTATTTTTCAGCATTGAAGCAATGAAAAAGTGTTGAAAAGCATAAGATGGTGAGTACTAAATCAAGTGTTAGAAATGTTAAATTGATCATAAAGCTTCTTCAAAAAACATCTCTAAGATAAAATTTGAATGAAATGGGAAACAAAATACATGAATATTGCATTTCAATCATTCTTTTCACCAAACAATGACTTGATAGGCTAGATGGATTGGAGTAACAGTTACTTGCAGAAACTACCCTTACAGATGGTGATATTAATAAGGTGGAGGTGGGATGATGTTTTTGTTGTGATAGTAAGTGGTAGGTCCATGGCAAATTCCAGATGGTGTTAAGATGACATTGATATTCTGAAGATACACATTGAGCCATAGTTCAAGAATCAGCCAAGTAGAAAGAAAACAATTTTCTTTGCATTTTTATGACATTTGGCAAAGAAAGGTAATGAGGATCTGAATAAAATAGGTTTCAAAAACACTTGTTTAAAGAAGTGGCTGTTTTGTTTGCTGGACCATAGACTGATTGAAAACTAGTGAAGCATTCTGTCAGGGAAGCTTTACATTGTCAGCAAAGATGAACATTGAAATGCTATTCTGGATGATGCAAATTCTGTTTCACTTAAAATACAACAGATCACAAAATCAATGCATGAACCACTTCGCAATCTAGTTTATGGTCTGGAGCCCTTTCTGTTTGCCTCGGAGTTCTTGATGAGATCCAGAGGCGGATATGCAATATAATTGGCCCTGTTTTGGCATCTTGTCTACAGTCACTCTCTCACAGACATGCCGTTGCCTCTCTCTGTCTTCTTTTACAAATACTTTCATGATAATTGCTCCAAGGAGCTGCATTCGCTGGTTCCCAGACTTCATGAATTCAAGCGCCCTACGAGGCTGGCATCCTGCTCTCACCTTTTCACTGTTAAAACTTTCTACTCCAATAGCTTCATATTTCACACCTCTTGCCTGTGGAACTCCCTTCCCTATTCCTGTTTCCCTGAGAGCTATAATCTCCAATTATTCAAATGTAATGTCAACCAACATCTCCAATTGCCTTGATCTATCCACTATCCTTCTCCTTATCCTTTTCTCTATTACTCCTATCTGATCTTGCTCCAAATCTTCTGTAACCCCTTGCATCCTAGTGGCTTCCCGCCTTGCCTGGGGTGATGAAATGCTTAAAAAAAAACAAAAAAAAACAAAAAAAAAACAACATGAAGAATTCTGTTTTCCATTAAATATGTCTTTATAACTTTGTTGCCATTAAAATAACAGTTTTCAATTTTTTGTTCAAAACACTTGTCTTTGTAGACTTTGCACTGTAAAGTTTGCTTTATAAATATAATTTAAAAGTCCAATATTTTTTTTTGAGTTTCAGTAAGATGGCTCATCAGGTGAGACTTAAAGAATCTGTTCCACGGCAGAAATGTGTTGCCTCATTGTAAGAGTCCATTATATTTAAAATGAGAAAAAGGGGTTTGGATAATTTGACACTGACAGTACATATTGAAGGCAAGAGAGGCAGAGGAAAACAGCAAGTAATCTATCTAACAATCTTATGTAAATTGATGACAGAACAAAGAGTTGGAAAAGAGAGTAAAAAGACAAACATTGCTTAGAGTTACAAAGGATAGGAAGCTGGAGAGAGTCATAGTCAGTCATATCCTGAAGTGACAAGGCACATAAATACATAAAACTGTAAAACATTTTAAATCAAGTTGAAGTGGGATGGTGGAAAACAATGCATAAACTACTTGACAAGCTTGAGTAAATAGATGGAAGAACAGGTTTTAGGAGAGATAACAAAAAGAAAAATTTATCAAGAGTTACAAAGGACAGGAAATTGTGGAGAGCCATGATCCCCTATGTTCTGAAGGAACACAGCACACAGAAGAAGAATACATAAAAAAGGGCTACAAATGATATGAAAATGTGAAAAGCCTTAATCACTCACATCCTGAAGGGACATGGTATATAAAATGTGAAACATTTTAAAATCAGAGTCTGTCTATATTTCTAAGATGAGGTATTATGTACATTATTTACATTATTCAGACTATTGTCCTCATCTTTGTCGCTATATTTATTACAACGTTTCGGCCGTTGTACGCTCCGGCCTTCTTCCGGTGGTTGGAATGTCGAACTGAACCCTCAAGTACACATGACACAGTGGATAAAGGTGTTGGTTAGATCCAGTGACAGGTCCCAAAGAGTGTGAGTTCAATACCCGGTTAAGGCAGTGGAGAACTTTCAGAGGGAAATTAACAGGAGATAACTGATAACTGACATCCATCAAACATGGCACATGGAACTAGAACAGTCTACCCCGGTGAGCGAAATAAAGGGTTCAGTTTGACATTCCAACCACCTGAAGAAGGCCGGAGCGTACAATGGCCGAAATGTGATAAATATGGCGACAAAGATGAGAACAATAGTCCGAATAATGTAAATAATGTATTTTAAAATCAGTAATTCATAAATTAGATAAAAAAAAGCAATGAAGAATAGGAAGTTGTGGAGAGTCATGATTACCCATATCCTGAATGAAATGACACATAAATGATACAAATACATAAAACATAAGAGTTTTTAAATCAGTAATATATATAAAAAAAAGATACAATGGCTAGGACATTGTGGAGAGCCATAATCACTAACCTCATGAAGTGATACTACACATAAAAGAAGACAGTATATGTCATCTCATAAAAGCTGTAAATGCAGGTTATCATGTCGTGTGTAAATCATAACTCTCATGTATCAGTGTGCCTTCTGTGAAGGCAGAAAACATATCTCCACACTTGACTGAACTGGATGACTGGCAACAGTCATGGTTTCTTCAGATTCAGTTTTAAAATTTATCCAAGGTCCTCAGATCACTGCTCAATAACTCAGATCAAACCCTGTCTTTTGACTAGAATAATACACTGCTACATTGAGAAAAGTTCAGGAAATGTAGAACCTGCTTTGAAGACTGCATCTTATGGCAACTCCGTCAAACACTAACTCAGATATTACAAATATATATTTATATTATAAGATGGCATTAGAAAGTTGAATATGCAGGATGATGTAATAGTTATAAGTGATGAAACTGGAATTCAAATTCTGGACAAGTCTGTTGTGTTCACTTCAAACTACTCTTTTTGAGAAAGGCATTCAGCAACCCCCTTGATTATTATGTGTGGGACAGACCAACAAGACTCTTTGTAATACTAAAGATGAACTGAAAACAAGGATTATGCCTACATTCACCAACTTAAAATAGGAGAATGTCCAGAGTTGCAGGAGATGCCAAAGTAGTCTGGAGGCCATAGTTGAAGACAATAGTGATTTTATTGAATAAATTTACACTTTGATATTTCAAGATAGTTTTGTGTAATTTTGGTAAATATATTTGTTAAAATGAGATGTCAGTATTATTTTCATTTTTTTATAATTTAAATGACAATTTATCCAACGCACCATATATATATATATATATATATATATATATATATATTATATATTATATATATATATATATATAAAATGATAAACTTAGTCATCAATGTAGATATTTCCAAAAGAATATAAATCCAAGGAGAGCTCTATGTTAGAAATAGAGCAATAATTCTTATTATAAAAAAATATACAAACACTAAAACTTTATGTAATAATTTATTTCATTAGGCCATAAAACGGCCCTAATTTTCAGACCTTCAAAGCATATATATATATATATATATATATATATATATATATATATATATATATATATATATATATATATATGCATGATTTGTTTGATGACCACAAAAGCATGGAACCCAGGGTCACAAATTCGTATCCATTACAACTGAATATATATATATATATATATATATATGTATGTATGTATGTATGTATATCCTTTCATTTTGCTTCTGTTTGTTCTTTTTTCTTTCTTTCACTCTCTCTGTTTTCTTATTTATCTCTCTTTTTCATAAGATCTCACCTCTGTTCTTGCTCACATTTCTTCTTTTTCTCTTTACTCTCTTTCCTCTCTCCCTTTTTGTATTTTTCAACTGTTCTGCTAATTTCATCATTTTTGAGTGCCTTTCTGTCTGTTTCTTTGCATCTTCATCTCAACCTCAACCCTTTCCTCTTACTTCAACTCTCTGTCACTATCCCACTTTCTCTCTCTATCCTCCACCACCCCCTTTTCTCCCTTAAGATATTATTTGATTTTCTGCTGTCCTCTCTTTGTGTACAATGTCTCACTCTCTTTTTCCTTTCTTAATCTCTCTTCTTGCTCCTTTGTCTTTAAATGGCGACATCAAAGTTGAAATATTATGAAAAAGATGCAAATATAATGTATAAATATTCTGGTCTAGTCCCTCCAGGGAATTAGGTTTGTAAGAAGGGTTTTTAAAAATCTATTATTAGTTTTGATTGAAAGAGGCACTCAGTTTTGAGTTTATATATAAATGTGAATTTACAATTCTAATATCTCTATTCTTTATTAGTCGTAGTCTAGCTATTGAAATTTAAAATTCTAATCTATTATTACTATTGTCATCATCTCCTTTTTCTCCCTTATTTCTGTTATCATTTTACATTGTTTTTGCTGGAGGTTGGATTATTGATTTTATTCTCACTACAATCAGATGTGTTTGCATTTTTGTTACTTCTGTTATAAAAGTCTCTTCTCACCAGTAAAAATTATTGTTATGATAACATATGATTACAACTCATCATTCTAAAAGCTGTCTTTACTATTCTTGTTTAGCAGCTTATTATTCTAATTATTATGACTAACAGAATTTACAACTATCATTCACAATGTTAACTGGAATGTTCGACAAATTGCTCAAGGACAACCAGGCTTTCTTTTCAGTTCATCTTCCTTTCTCAATATTCTCACCGTTTTCATGAGAACACTAGATTCTAGATTACATAAAAATTCAGGCTGTGGAATTACAAAATACTAAACATGTAGATTAGTTATAACAAATTTAGTATAGGAGATAAGGAAATTGAACATTAAATAGGCTGCATCAGAGATAGTTTCCCCCCAACACTGCAAATTGCTACAAAACCAAAACATTAACCCAACTAAATTGAATCATCTTCTGAAAGAGACTTATCAGGTGTAAAATTATACAGATGTCATGCATGTTTCTGAAAGAGCCTTATCAGGTGTCAAATTATACAGATGTCATGCATGTTTCTGAAAGAGCCTTATCAGGTGTAAAATTATACAGATGTCATGCATGCTTCTGAAAGAGCGTTATCAGGTGTCAAATTATACAGATGTCATGCATGTTTCTGAAAGAGCCATATCAGGTGTAAAATTATACAGATGTCATGCATGCTTCTGAAAGAGCGTTATCAGGTGTAAAATTATACAGATGTCATGCATGCTTCTGAAAGAGTGTTATCAGGTGTAAAATTATACAGATGTCATGCATGCTTCTGAAAGAGCCTTATCAGGTGTAAAATTATACAGATGTCATGCATGGCATCCAAGTTGTTCCGAAATGTCTAAATGCTCTGCTGTATACAAATGATTTCTCAGAGAAATGCTTAAAAATAGCTTACAGCGAATGAAGCCAGTAAGTCTTAGAGAGAGGAGCATTCTTCCTCATATCAAAGAACTTTAACAAATAACAGAAATCACATCACTTGAGGACTACCAACATAAGTAATGACTAAAATGGATATCACATGTAACTCAAAGAAAAAATAATGATACAATCAAAATGTTAATGTGCCACACTACTTCAAACAAAAGGTTAGGAATGAAGACCTCTCTAAGACTATAGATAGTGTGACTTGAGAAACCTATTTTCCTGAAAAACTGTTTTGAGAGAAAGATTTTACAAATTTCAACCAAAATTAAAACTAACTGTTCATTCAATGAATGCTGAATTTTTCAGTATAAGGAAACAACTGATCTCATCATAAACATCACCATTTTCTTTTGGATATCTGTTTATTCCTTTCTTTGAATTTCGATGATGCTTTGGGAAATTGTCAGTTATATTCCAGTGTTTGATTTTACTAGATATTTTTTTACAAGATCTAGGCATTTGTTAACAGGTACTGTTATGAATAATCAAGAGTGGTCTCCCCTTGTTTTGTTACTCTCCTCTTTGAAAGAGATATTTCTGTTTACTGGGACTATAAAAGCACACTATATACGAACCTTGTATTCACTGTTGATAAAGCTTTCTTAAAGCCTACACCTGCATACTTTTCTCATTACAGGTACATTAGTGCATAAGGATTTAATATCTAAAGTAGTCAGGGATTAATCTTTCATTGTCATGTATTTTGGTCTTTCAACAAGCTTAATGAAATGAAGAGCTATGAATGACAAAATGCAGATGAACAACAGAAGATATGTCTGTAGAGAAAGAGATTGTTGAGCATACCATGTAGACAGACTTAATAGTACCTGATGTAGGTATAGATATTTGCCTAAACATTAAATGTAAAAAAAAAAAAACTGGCTAGGAAGAACATAAATAAAACTTTTATTTAAAAGATGAACCCATATCTGAATATTTCTGAGAGAATAGAAATGAATTCTCTGGAAATCTGAAATGTAAATGGATTGGCCAATCCAAGCCATCAAATGCCATGTAGTCAGTGTGGATGTGGCTGTTTCAGCAAACAGTGTTAAATTGAAAGTGAAATATGAAAAATTATGAAACATGAATTTCACAGTTGTACTCATCATTATTGAATTACTTGAACCAAAGAACCTACCAAAAATAGGGGAATGGATAGTGATGCTAGACTGATTGACCATTACTCGTGAGTTGTGAGTTTGATCCTCACTGAGTGGCACATACAAAACTCTGAACAGAAAACTGCCTCAATTCAAGAGGCTGGCTTTTTTCTGTTCTTTTTTTTTTTTTTTTTTTTTTTTTTTTACTGTGCCTTGGTATATGATAATATTTAGCAAGGCTAAACAACACATGACATATCTAGCTGCTTTAACCAAGTGGATGACAGAACAAGGTCTGGGGGAGGTGGCAGAGTGAAAGAACTTATTGAAAGCAGCAAGGGATAGAGGGAGGTAGAGAGCCATGAAAAGACATGGGACATAGAAAGATGGCTGTTTGACTATAACCACTGAGTAGTGAGTTTGTTTGACACTGAGTGCCCATACAAATTCAATATTATATAACCCATGAAAGGTTAACATAACAAAGTCAACCAGCCTAACTAACCAAAATATCTAGAATTGGAATTCCAAGGAAGACTCCAAGACCATATCATCAATGTCAGTCACATGACCTTGTATGTTTATAGAAGTTGCTGCACAGCCTAGCAGCTTACTATTTAACCCCCATACATCTAAGTTGAAAGCTGGAAAGGTAATCATTTATATGTAGCGTGTCTTAGGCAAGGAGATGGTGCTCATCTCTCTCTGTTGCTGTTGATTTTATCAGAAGAATACTCTGCTCTGGATGGTGACTTCTATCTAGCAAACTCTCCAACCAGCAATGCAGTGCCATCACTGCACTCACTGCAATACATAGCTATCGAGCCCACTGTAATCCATTGTGCTAAGTAGCTGTTGACTGTACAAGAAGGTTTATCTGCCTTTTGGCAATTTTTGTTTTTAATCCTGCTGAATGTCCAGCCACATTACTCACTAGAAAAGCATGGTACTGGTTTAGCCACTGATGAGCTGACCATGCAGAACTGGGTTACATGGTACCATTAGCAGTCATACAGTGATCTGGCATAAAACTAGAAACAGGTGAAATACTGAAGAAGCTGCTGTAGTCTTGAAGAAACTTGATCTCCATTGATGATGCAAACATATTATTTTTGTTCACTGCGTTATGCCAGATAATTCTTCTCATCAGAATTCTTCTTGCACATTTATAACCATTCTACCATTCATCCGTGCATTGAATACTTCTGCCATATCTGGTCTAGTGCTTCTACTATTACATATCCTGAGACACTGGACAAAATTCAAAGACCTGGCATACTGGCTAGATGTAACTCTAAATTCTATGCTAACAGCTTCTTTTCTCTCAATGCTTTCCAGCCAATTTTAATCTGCAAAAATTTAAATGCAATGTCAATCACTATCTGCTGTCCTCCTGATTGCCCTTCTCTGTTTTCACTCCTTGGCAATGTTCCTGTTTCTAAATCTTCCACAATCAGTAACACCTTGTTGTCTCTGCAGTTTTACTACCTTGCTTGGGGTGAACTCAATTAAAAAAAAAAAAAAAGTCTCTACTTCAGTCACTTTCTCACTGACGTGACATGGCTTCCCTCTGTTTTTTCTACAAATATTTCATGGCTATTGTTCTGATGAGCTTCTCTCCTTAGTGTCTCAACTTCATGAATTTCAAGTGTGCTACTAGATTGGCAAATGGGTGTCACCATTGTACTGTTGAACTAGCTATATGAAATCATCAGTTCTATTTTAATAGTTTCTCACACTTCTCACCCGTGGAACTCTCTTCCAATTTCTTGCTCCCCTGCCACCTACAATCTTCAAATATTTAAATGCAACATCAACTGACACCTTCTGTCTTCCTGAACCCTGTTCCTTTATTGTCCTTTTCCTCACTTCCACTCCCTAATGTCTTCTCTTTCACTCCCTGAAGTCTTCTCTTTCACTCCCTAATGTTTTCTCTTTCATTCCCTGTAACTCCCTGTGTCCTAGTGGCATTCGAGTGAAATGATTAAAAATAAAATTATTATTACTTCATTCTTCATTTTCTCTTTCATTTTTTATTTTTTCATTAATTACTAAATTATTTTTATAAGTTTTATTTTTCAATACTTTTCTCTTTCTTCTCTAACTAAAATCAATGTATTATCCCTTAGCTATGCTTTTCTCTCTTTGCTTATTGTCCTCAAATATTCCATTCTGTCATTGCAGCAACCATTTCCAAATAAGCCTCTTTTCTTCTTGGTTACTCTGCTCTGAAACTTCTCAAAGATTAAGAACTTTTCAAGCTGGTTGTGGAATTGTCGTCAGAATGCAGTAACCCGGCAACACTCATTTAGCAGAAGGAGTATCATGAATATTTTATTTTTATGGCCATAGTTTCCCCAGTATTTTTAAATACTAATGAGGAAACAATGCATTATGGGAACTTGAAAGAGCAGCATTCAACACAGAAGAGAAAAATAATCCTTTTGCCTTATTAAAGACTGTTTCTTTTCATTTTACTTAAACATTTACTTTGTTAAATATTTATAATGCATACTCCAGATTTTCTAAGTAGATATTGATCTCAACTTCTTTCTTAGTTTATTTTAAAGAATTTAACAATAATTGCAGATTACAATTAGTTGGAATGATATAGGCTTATTAATATTTACTGTGGTTTCCTGTCTGAATGGTTAGCATTCTGACCATGAGACCCAGGTTCAAATCTCACCATGGTCAACTTGTCAAAGAAGTGACTCTTTGATAATATCAGCTTGAGAAAATGACCCTAACCTGTTGTAATAAGACAGATTCTGGCAAACTTTATCATTAGCCATAATAAGTGCTTACTGGAATTAAAAATGATGAGCTGCATAAAAGTTCAGGAAATTTGATAATTATATGCTAATATTTAGTAACCACTGCCCCTTTTTAAAGATATCAGTAACCTTCTGCTTGTACAGTGGCTCACAAAGGGTAGAGGCAAAAGTCCCTTCAGTCCCTTCAGGACTTTTGCAATTACACTCTCCACAATTTCCTGTCCTTTGTAGCTCTGAACAACTTATCTTTTTGCTATCTCTCCCAAACTCTGCTCCATCATCTATTCACTCAAGCTTGCCAGTTAGGTTATGCATTACTTTCCAGTGGCCCTCTTACCTTCAATTTGTCCTGTAAGTATCAAATTTTCTAAGCCCTCCTTTCTCATTATATGACCAGAAATTTCAACTGTTTCTTCCTGATGTTCAGTGTAAGTGTCCGTTTGTTGACATTGTCTCTAGAAATACGCCATTGCTTATATTTTTGCTCACTGTTCAAATTTCCTGCTTTCTTTGACTAGTATTTTGCATATATGCAGATGTAAGTGTGTCGGTAAATGTATGATCTACTAAAGTGAGAAGCGGCCTCAATACTAATTGCTTCCAATGAAAAATTTTATACTGAAAGTGGCATGAAAAGCATAAATTCTAAATCTAAATAAATATTCTATGGTAGACATCATCATCAACTATTATTATAATATTGATGTTGTTGATGATGATAATGATATCACTATAGATCTGATTATGAAAATAAAATGAGAAACCAAATGATATGCTATTGTAGACATGAGTTAAGACAGGCTATAAATGTCAAAGGATATATTTCTAAAGATTTTCTTAAAGCATAGCTTAAAAAAATTAGGAACAAAAATCATATACATTATATCTCAAAATCATATATATATATATATATACCCAGACACACACACACATATAGATATATATATATATATATATATATATATATATATATATATATATATATATATATATATATATATATATATATATATATATACCCAGACACACATATATATATATATATATATATATATATATATATATATATATATATATATACCCAGACACACATATATATATATATATATATATATATGTGTATATATATATATATATATATATATATATATATATATATATATATATATATATATATATATATATATATATATATATATATATATATATATATATATATATATATATATATATGACAGTATATATATATATATATATATATATATATACCTGGGGTATATATATATATATATATGTGTGTCTGGGTATATATATATATATATATATATACACATATATATATATATATATATATATAGATATATATATATATATATATATATATATACCTAGACACAGACACATATATATATATATATATATATATATATATATATATATATATATATATATATATATATATATATATATATATATATATATATATATATATGTAGAAATTTGTATATATCAATGTAGTTCTAAAAAGAAAATAAATAAATAAATGCCAAATATAATGTAGATAAAATAAACTAGACAATAATAACTTGACAGCTGGAAAGCCTTCATTATTATTATTTTATTTATCGATTTTATTTAATTTTGCCACAGTCTATAAGTGCACTGTTTACCTATTCCCATGGGGAGAAGTGGTTTCATGCCTTTCCTAAGAACAGTACTGTGAATATAATCAAGCTTGGCTGAAATTTGAACTTTGTTCACTGAGTCTGCTTTCTGTCCCACTAACCATGACACCACTCTACATCATCTCACTCCATCAATTGGTATGAGAGAAAAAAAAAGAAATGACAAAGAAACAATAAAGAGAAAATAATAAGCAAACGTGTTCTATTGTTAATAATTCTCGAACTGCAGCAAAGGTATGAGATTGGGAAATAAATATTGAACAGTTACAAAGGCTTGAGAGAAGTGGCAGAAATAGGTGGGCAGGAGAGGTGGGTGGGGGGCACGTAAATTGCCTGTGAAATGAAAAGTGAGGAACTGAAACAAAAGCCAAGGTATGGCTCTCCATGACGATTCCAATTTTCAGAATGCCAAATCGTTCCCAGCTCTCACCCCACTCTTCCTTCACTAAATGCCACCCCTATCTCCACTGCCATTATCGGTGTTGTCATGCTGCATCTCCATGTCACATCGTTTTTGTTCGTCATATAATGGAAGTGACACTTGCTAACCAACATGAAAGGGGAATTCTTGAAAATAACTGCAGAAAAATTGAATAGCTAATTAATGGGGGAGTTATGAACAATATAGTGATTAATTAGGAGAAATGGAGTCAGTTCTTTGGGGAAAGAAGGTTCAGGATAGAGAAAAAAAATAGACTGAAGTTCAGATAGAAAGAGAAAGGAAATGGAAAGTGAAGAAAGAAGAAAAGGAAATGTGAAAAAGATCAAAATCTGACAGAAACAAAAGCAAGAGAGAAGCATTTATGAAAAAGAAAAAAAATATCAAAACCACAAAATTATGACAAGGAAAGAATGGTCAATAAAAAAGAAAGAAAGAAATAAAGAAACAACAACAAATAAGAAAAAAGACATTACAAGAAAAGAATGGTCACAAAGAAAGAAAGAAAGAACGACAAGAATGGGTGATAAGAAAAAAAGAATGACAAGGAAAGAATGGTCAATAAAAAAAAGAAAGAAAAAAAGAAAGAATGGTCAATAAAAAAAAGAAAGAAAGAAAGAAAAAAAGAAAGAAAGAAAGAATGGTCAATAAGAAAGAAAAAAGAATGACAAGGAAAGAATGGTTAAAAAATAAAAATTGAGTTAGAAAATTTACTTACAGGAGAATTTGTCAAATTGTTTAAGCTTATATCTGTGATACTATATATATATATTTATTTTACATTCAACATCATCACTTGATAAGACACTGAGAGTGTTGAAACAAAATGGCTATTTTTGTAGTGATTTTATAACATATTTATGTTATAACTTTTTTTAAATAAAGTATATATATATATATATATATATATATATATATATATATGTATGTATGTATATATAGTATATATCTTAGATGATAGATTTCAAAGATGTCTTTTAATCATTTCACCCCAATGCCACTAAATTGCAGGGTCTTTCTCGTCAATTAGTTACAAACAACAGGTTCAAAAAATAGTTTCTAAGTTAAAGATATCTTATTTAATAGGTTCAGTTTATTACAGAACAAGTCTGAGTATATAAAAATCAATATGATATCAATATGGTAAGTAGGGAAGAAACTTCCTTTTTTTGAACAATTGCATTTAAAATCTACATCCAAACATCAATCTCTAGTATTTGCAGAATATATCAAACTATTTCAACAGGCAGGTATTTTAAGTTAAAGATATTTGTAGGTTACATGAAACAAAACCAGCAATTTTAATTCCAAGTGATATTTCACTTTCATTTTGAAAGCATTAAAATATTTAAAAACTTACTCTTCATATAACCTGTAATATCTCAGGTAAGATTTATTAAACAAATCCATCCAAACTTTTCATTCTCTCTAATGTTTACATATATAACAGGTAAGATTTATTAAACAAATCCATCCAAACTTTCATTCTCTGTAATGTTTACATATATAACAGGTAAGATTTATTAAGCAAATCCATCCAAACTTTCATTCTCTGTAATATTTATATATACAACAGGTAAGATTTATTAAACAAATCCATCTAAACTTTCATTCTTTGTAATGTTTACATATACAACAGGTAAAATTTATTAAACAAATCCATCCAAACTTTTCATTCACTCATATGATTATATATATATATATATATATATATATATATATAGTGGCAACAAATTCAGGTGGTAGACAGAGGAGGATTATTACATGCATAATAAATCAATTATTGTATTTTTGTTTTTTTTTAAATTTAAATATTTTATTTTTCCATTGTTGGAAGATTTGCAACTTACAAGTCTGTCATTGATGGACGAAATATTAACAAATTCGACAAGTATGAGGAAGGAAACATTTTCAATGTCCATATTTTCACAAATCTCAATGCATTATGAAGTGGCAACTCACTGCATCTTTACAACTGTGGGAAGATTTTCTCAAACAGTAAGGAAGAGTTCTTGAGATTCAGTTAGCCATATTCTACTATTTATTAGTGCTGTTAATCCATCATCTTTTATCTGGCAATTTCAGGGATACGCCTATTTAAGGCAGGAACTGTCTTACAGGTGAGGATATGCCTGTTATGAAATATATTATTCATACCTTGGCCTTTGTCATTCAGATGTTGAGAACTGCCAGCAGAAGAATTCATTTGATTTATCCAACCGCATACACTTTCATCAATGTTTTAGTATATATATATATATATATATATATATATATTTGGTTGGATAGATGTGAGTTTGTGACCCTGAGTTTCACGCTTTAGCGATCGTCAGACAAACTGATTAATGTTTTAAAAAAATTTGGGTTGATGTAGATTGCATGTATTGGTGTTATTGTGGAAGTGGTGGGGAAAATTTTGTCGTTTTGTCATTCATCGTACTAACGCAAACATCGATGTATGCAGACACATATACATACTTGGTCGTCCGTTGGGACACATACATATATAAATATAAGTACCGCAGTATATAATATATAAATAATTATACATACTTATATTTATTTATATTTATATACACTTTTCATATATATATATATATATATATATATATATATATATATATATATATATATATATCAATATAGAGTTATATACTTCTAAGTGCTTTTATGTATGTGTGTGAATACATACATATGTGTGTGCATAATATAATGTATTTTCTAAAGAATTCAGGGATTTATTTATAATCCTACATTTTTATTACTGCAAATCTTATTATAGTGAACACTTCTTATTTGAAATAGACGTCCCATTTTTATTTATTATTAAACAGTGTGTATTACATCCATGTACCTGCACATGCAGTCAAGAAAATGTGTCCTCTAGCAGCAATCAAACTGAATCAACCT
>CAHIKZ030000819.1:595000-605000 GCA_903632075.3 Acanthosepion pharaonis
GTATATTCATAATATAAATATATTACTAATGAGAGATAGATGGATAAGATAGATAGATACAGACTGATAGAGATATATGGAACACAGGTTTGAATTCTGACAGAGTGTGGATAGTTTTCTTTAATATTCAGGGTGGTAGATGAAATAAATATACTGTTTAATCTACTGAAATATGAGTATCCATTAAAATAACATTTAAAGTGATAAAAATCTGTTGATAAATATAAATCCATTAATTTAGTACATATGTAGAGTCGATTATTTATATATATATATATATATATATATATATATATATATATATATATATATATATGAATAAATATACATTTCATTTTTCACCATTAGCTGCATTAATATCATATCCCAGCCTAACAACTTTATATATAAAAATATATTTATAACAAAGACAACATAAATATTGTCAAAATCAAATGCAACTGCAGAAAAAATATGAACTGTCCCAGTCAATATATATTATATACCTAGTGAGTATACATTCTGGTAACAATATTAAATTTTATTTTGGTTCCACTGAAAATCTTTGGAAATTTTGTTCTTACCATCATCAAATGACCTTAGATAATATAAAATATAAAAACAGCACTGCTCTCTTCAAATATTTCTGGCAATTAAAGAATGATGGCATCTCACCATCATTCTACTGGGATATTATAACTAGAGCTAAATCTTTTAATGGAAATAGAAATGAATGTAACTTATTTCTTGTTGAAAAACTGGTCAAAAATATTAAACACTTAAATAACACTAGGTTATTAAACAAGAATAATGAATTGATGATTGCATGTAGGCATAAAAATAAATATCTACTCAAATATGTTGATCCAACCACATTAATTTTTAATATAAATTATGGCTTATTTTTTTAGGTAAATTATTGTTTTAATATATATATATATATATATATATATATAAGGAACAAGTAATCTTTCTTTAATAATGAAAAATTAATATTCACCACTCTAAAATAAAAAATTCTTTAATTTTTTCTTACACATAAATATATGTACAAATCCCATTTAGTTTAAATGCCAAATGTAATTTTTTAAATTAAAAAAAAACTGTAATCTCAATATATATCTACACCAACATTATTACAACCTGATATCATTTTTAAAATTTAAATTACGTAATGGACAGTCTATATTGCATTGTGCATGAAACTACAAGTTGTGTTATTGATGAGAATAATATGTATATTTATTAATAGCTCTGTTGTATTACATTTAACACTGTTTAATTAACACCAGCAGTATATGTGCAATATATTATAATTATCTCTCTCTCTCTCTCTCTCTATATATATATATATATATATATATATATATATATATATATTATAATTATATTTAATGGAAGTTTTCTGACATGGAAAACTGCTTCATGAGCAAATATGTACACTTTTCAAAATGAGAGTTTCTTGGGACTTACACTAAGTTAAAACTTTATAGTTATCATACCTATCCTTAATCATTCCAATGGCCCCTTGTCCAGCCAATTCTAATGAATTCTCAGAACAACTGTCAATTCCCATCTTGTGTCTGTGACAGGTATAGTCCCATCTTCATTCTATACTTTTTCTCTTCTTCCTCTCCCACTTCTCTCTCCCAAATAGAATAGGTAACTTTCATTTGTATGCCCTCAGCCTAACGATTATACTTCTGATACTAACTCAAATGGTGGTAGGGGATGCACATGCACCCACAAGCAACCTTCTTCACCCAACTTTTCCCAGTGGGTCTTTTAGTCCTCATGTATATGAGCAACCTTGCCTTGATATCCAAGGTCTCAGACTGGTACAATATTTCTGACCCAAGGAGGAGTTCTGTTGCCCTGACATCTAGATGGATGAGACACATACACTGAGATTATCACACCTGAATCTTTTCTGGATTATTTGCCCCCCTCATTAAGTGTACTGGATGTAAACATTTTTTTTTGGTTTTGGCATTATCTTAGAGTAACTTCGAAGGGGGGCTATCCTAGCATGTGTATGATATTGGGTCTATTGTACTGCTATTTAGTGAATGGTTCCTGAACCATGCAGTAGTCTCCAGTGGGGCCTCTCGGCACTATGATGATGGCTACAGTTCTAGCAATGTCTCTGAGCAAATGAACCTAGGATATTTATATATGCATCTCTAGTGGGTGTCTGTTTCACTGCCTAATAGTCATCCACCAAACCATCTAAAACAAACATTAAATTGAATATGAGCAAAACTAGCAAACCCAACTTCCAAAAATGAGACCCTGGTTAGAGCATCTCTTACACCAACATAAGGTCTATGGTCCATCTTTCCAGAAGTGGAACTCTATCTTCTTCCCTCTGACCTTCTATTCCTGTCTGAAATGGGTATCAATGCCTGAATCGCATTGCAGGAGTTCACAATCCCGGGCTACTCACCCATTATTACAAAATACAGCCACATAATCACCACAGTCACAGGCTCATTGCCTACCTCAAGGACAAGTTTCCCTGTATCAGAGACAAAAAAACCAGAACCCTGATCTCCCATATATATGTTACCACATGGAACTTATCCATAGTACTAGATTCATCTTTGCCCTGTATTGTACTCAGGATGAAGTGTTGATAATCTTCAATCAAATATCAGAGAGAACTGACAGTATCCTCACTGAATTTCCCTTGGCCAACTTTTATATATGTTGACCAAAAAGAATGATTAGTCCACTCAAACAAAACCGATGAGAAATGCAGATTATTATAGAGACTTCTACATCACATATGAACTAACCCAGATCATTGAAGAACCCACCCAAGTTTCTATTATAACTGGTGATTATAAATGGCCCCAAGGTCATATTATTCTTGGCAGAATATTTTTGCCTCAATTTTTGCTTCAAATTTTAGAGGACAAAGGTCAACTCTCCCCCCAACTTCCCATTTCTCACTCAGCACAATCTCAGTAATATACTCATTTCAGCAAGAGAAGTCTCTAGATTTATCAAAAGCCTCAACTCCAAAAAAGCCATTGGTCTAGACAAAATTCCAGTGGTCATTCTTAGGAATATCAAACTAGAATTATCCCTGAATCTAGCAAAGTTATTTAACCACAGCTTGAAGGAGAAATCTTTCCCAAACATGTGAAAAGTGGTAAGCATATGCCCAGTCTTCCAATCATCTCCATCTCAGTGTAGACCCATTAGTCTCCTCAGTATCATCAGTAAGCTTTTGAGTCTTTAATCAATAAGAAGATCATTCAGCACCTGGATAGGAACAACTTCTTGTACAATGAGCAACATGGGTTTCAATCAGCCCAATTCAATTCTGATATCCTATCTACCATTACATACAGAATTAGTGAGGCCCTTGATGACATACATACTGCAAAGACCATAGCATTAGATATCTTGAAGTGCTTCAACAAGGTGTGGCACAAAGGTTTGTCAAACAAGCTTTCCAGTTATGGAATCACTAGAAGTCAGTCAGTTATGTGCCATGCATGATACATACTTAGGTGATCATGTATCTTTTGATACATGACTGACAAGGCAGATTTTTTCCCTGCAGTAGGTTGGCATTACTTTCTGTGGTTGACCAAACCATCCAAGGCTATAGAATATCAGTCTGTCCTGCTATTTACCCATAGCTGGGTCGGGGAGAAGAAGAGAATTTATACATTTCCCAAGGGTATTAGCATGTAAGTGAATGTAGTGGATTCAACTATAATTTGATCTCAGGTCTCTGATTCCTCAATCTGAGCCGTTAACCACTACCCAAAAAATCCTTCCTAACAGGTAGATCCCTGAAGGTAGTTACTAACAGCTAGATCTTCAAGGCCCTGGCAGTCAATGCAGGTGTCCTCCAGGGGGCCATTTCTCAGACCAACTCTTTTTCAGATTGACATAAATGATCTACCTAAGAATATACTCTGATCATTTGTAAATATCTATGTTGATGATATGACGATATACAGGCAAACTTCTAAAAGTTTTGACAATCAGATATTGGCAGCTGACCTCTTTTCTGATCTAACGCTAACTTCCCAGTGGGGGAAAAACTGACTGGTTACATTGAATGCTTCTAAAATCAAACTGGTTACATTCCATCAACACCGATCAGACCCTGAACTACTGCCAGTCATGATGAATGGATGTCCCCTCAAGGAGGCAGCATGCCTTGAGAGAATATTGTTATCTTCCAGTCCTATCCATATGAATTACCGCAATGTAACCCTCTACCTCAAGTGGCCCCGGGCCTTATACAGGGTGAACCTTACTTTAAAAAAACAATATATATACTATTTACATTATTCAGACTATTGTCCTCATCTTTATCGCCATGTTCATCACAACATTTCGGCCATTGTACACTCTGGCCTTCTTCAGGTGGTTGGAATGTCAAACTGAACCCTTTATTCTCAGAAATATAGACAGATACTGAAGGATCGGTACAGACCTGATACACTGGTACAAATATCAAACCATCTGACATTCCTACACCGATGCAGAGACCTACAACTCATCCCTTCAGGCTTGGCACCAAGACTTCCCATCAATACAAGGAGAGCCCGTCTGGTTGCAGAAAAAGTGGGACATGCCCTTGTTCGAGAGAGAATCCAGTACAATCATTGGATAAAACAGAGACTACAAGCTCATATCTCCCAGAGGCTTGAGGATTTCTTTAACAGAATTACCAATGAAGAAGACCAGAAAAGGATCCAAAATGACCTGGATAAATCATTCAAACATGAATTCGATGTACAAAAATTAAACAGATTGAAAGATCAGAATGTGACACACAAGGTGCATCACCCACAAGTGAAAGCAGTAGTCAATATCAGCCAATATCAGCTGAGTGCCTCTGAGGAGTCAGTATTGAATAAGGGTCTTAACTTTGCCACAACCATCAGGCATGTGCCATACTTGGACATCATTGCCAGAGTAGAGGAGGTGGCCTTGAACATCCCTCAGGCTCAGGCAGATGAACTGTGATGGAAGGTGAGACAGACCTTGAAGAAAGCCAAGCTGCCCAGGTCAAACATTGCAAAACTGGAGAGACTGGTGATCGGATCCCTACAGAAGAGCGAAAACATCATCATATTACCGGCTGACAAAGATAATGCGACTGTAGTGATGGACAAATCAGATTATACAAGAAAGCTGAAAGACCTCATTAGCAATGGTAGCTACAGCAAAATAAAAAAGGATCCTACTATGAAAACAGAATGCAAACTGTCATAGATACTAATCAAGAACAAGGATCATTTCACACCTAAGATGTATAGGCAGTTATCACAGCATTACACCAAGCTGCCTCACATATACCATCTCCCTAAAATTCACAAAGACAACATTCTGCTCAGGCCGATTGTTAGTTGTGCCACACTCTGTGTCGCTTCCTTATAGATATAGTTGACCCATTGATCGGAAAGTCTCCTTCATATGTCCAAAACTCCACTCACTTTGTGGAAATAATCAGAGATGTTCCCATCCTATCCAACCAGATGGTGAGCTTGGATGTGGTGAGTTTGTTCACCAAGGCACTCTCAGTAGTCAGAGACAGATTGGCCTCTGACTCATCCCTAGAAGAACGGACCAGTATTCTAATAGATAATCTGATGGAGATGTTGACTTTCTGTACACAAACAACACACTTCAGAATGGAATCACACAGGATGAGTGCTTAGCCATGGGCTCACCATCATCACCAGCATGGCAAATATATACATGGAATACTTTGAGGAAATGGCATTAGAATCTATATCTCTAAAGCCAACTATATGGTTAAGGTACATAGATGAAACCTTCATACTCTGGCCACACCAGGAAGATGTTCAGGTTCTACTGGACCATGTGAACTCAATAAGACCTTCGATACAGTTCACAATGGAGAAATTCCTGGATGTTCAAATATCTTGAACAGAGAATGGGTTCAAGACATCCGTATATTGTAAACTGACATTCACTGGACAGTACCTCAATTCCAACTCCCACCATCCATACAGCGTAAAGAAAGGGATTGTCTGCTGCTTTCAACACCAAGCAAAAGTCATAAGTGGCAACTCAGAGACATTAGATAAAGAATTGGTACCCTGCAATGTAACAACTACCCTGGGTACATGGCAGCAGCACCAAAAACTGGGATAGGCGGGTACAAGAGGAGGACAACAACACTCAGAAAACAGTCTGCCTGCCTTATGTGAAGGGGTTATCAGAGAAAATACAAAGGATCTGTGGTCCATATAACATCAGGACAACCTTCAAAAGTTGGACAACACTTCACAGATATCTCTCCCAAGTAAGACCCCCCCCCCCATAGAGGAGAACATGACTAAAACTGTGTGTACGCTATTCTGTGCAGCTGCAGAAAGAAATATAAAGGGGAGACAGGCCACTCTTTTAAGGTAAGGCTTCAAGAACACCAGAAAGCTGTAACACAAAAGGAAGTCGAAAAATCAGGTGTGGCTGACCACATCTGGAGAGAAAAAGGAGATCACTGCCCTCTGTGGGATCAGGTTGAGATCATAGATAAAGAACATCATTAGAAAATTCGTAAACTTAAGAAATCAGCACATATGCTAGGCCACAAAAATCTCCTGAGCCAACCAAGCATAGAAATGAATACAATATGGGAACCAGTATTAAAGAATGCCAGAGAAAAGTGATGATAACAACAAAAATTGCATTATGAGCTCTGGTAAAAACATTTAATGATAACAGCAAAAATTGCAATATGAGCACTGGTAAAAAAATGTGCTGAAGACATTAGGTTTATAATAGCCAGAAATTCATATATAGATGTTCTCAAGGACACATGGCACATGGTTAAAAGTGACAGGACTCAAAGAGTTAAGGCAGTGGAGAACTTGGAGAAGGGAATTAACAGGAGATAACTGATAACAGACATCTATTAGACATGGTATGTGGAACTAGAACAGTTTACCCCAATGAGCGAAATAAAGGGTTCAGTTCGACATTCCAACCACCTGAAGAAGGTCTAAGCGTACAATGGCTGAAGCATTGTGATGAATGTATGCTCAAACATAACAGATATAACAGACAACGAATGTCTATTATGTTTTATCATGAACCTTTCAAAGCATTATATAATGGCTCTAGTTTCAAGAGAAAATAGACAAAAACTGTCCTACATTTGGATATTTCTTTATTATATTGGTCACCAACCTAAGCTTTCAGCTCACATGTGTCATCATCAGAGTGGTTATATGGAAATTACTACAGAGATGTTCACCATCACAGATGACATACTGTTTTGCTTACATAGAAGTTTGCTATATGATGATAATGGTTGCAGAATAGCAGATGCAGGTTGTAAATTTGTAATGCAGTTCTATAACGTAGATGACCACAGGAAAGAAAGAAATGTTATAAACAGGACCATATGTTTAAATGCATTGTAATATGTTGTGACTGGTTTGAAATATAATTTTTTTGAGTGTGGGTTGCTTTGTTTTAATGTAGACAGCTTCCAATATCTTAAAGTTCTTTTTACTGTGTATTTATGAGTATTGATATGTTATCAACTAATATCTGCCTAATATTATGTACATAGCTATGTTTTTCTAAGAAATGTTGTTTAATGGAACTAAGATTAGAAAGGTGACAGGTAAGTCTACAGGAGAGCGTGGCTGTAGTAAATCACTTGAAACTAAAACCATTATATGGTGCTTCGAAGGGCTCATGATAAAACATAATAGACATTTGCTGTTTGCTATATTTAACAATGTTTGTATAATGATCTACTGCCCCTATACACTATATATATATATATATATATATATATATATATATGAGACAGACAGACAGACAGACAGACAGACAGAAAGAGATATTTAATAAATTTAGCAAAGTATAAGTAATATTGATAACTACCTGAGAAAGCTAATTTAGATGAGTAAATAAAAAAATTACTCCCACAAGCATTAAATCTGTCTTGTGTATTTTTAACTGTGTACAAATTTCTGTTAAACAGTATAACCACAGTACAGATAATGGTTGAATTGTATAATGCCACCCCATATATAATTCTTTATCACCATCTATGTCCTATGTAGTCGGCATATATGTAGGAATCAACAATAAAGTTAAAGTTGACCAGCAGAGATACTGGAAATCTTATTAAAGAAAATGTGCCTCTCAACATTTTCCTTAGTAAGACTTTCAATTTCCAGGCAAGTATACATTAATTTGACTGTTTAAAAAAATCAATAAATACTTATGTCTCTTCATATGTATCCACTAAATATGTATAAGGCAAAATAATGTTGGTTAAAAAGTATATTATATTAAAAGAGAGGTGGATACAAAGATGTATTTATCACTATATATAGACACATATACCTATAAGTATACATGCAGACAAACTATTATCTACATTTATATATGTGCACGCATATGCCATGCCTACATGTATACATACAAACATAGATGTCTATCATTTATAGATATTTTTATGTGATGTACTATGTTCTTGCCATAATTTACATTAATATAATTGATAATATATATGTTCTTATTATAATTTATATTCACATATTTGAGGATGTGACGGTCATGTCATTAGCAGAGAAAAGTAGACTTGGCAAGCAGAGTTAAAATTATTTCTCACTAATACCTTTGGTAAGGGTATGAATCAATTTTTCCTCCTGCCAAGCTATGGGTTTAAGCAACAAGGTAGAGTGGACTCTTTAGTCTTGAATAGCAGCCACTCTAGGAGAAGGCCTATCCTGGAAAAAGCAATGGAAACCAGCTTTTCCAAGAAAAATATGTGCAGCTGAGTGGTTAGACTATTAGCATTCAGACCATGAGACCTGGATTCAAATCATGGTCAATTTGTCAAGGAAGTGGCTTTTTGATAATATCAACTTGGAGAGATTTTTTTCCACTATGTGACACAATTGGAAAATGCCTAAAAACCATTTCATGTGTTGACCCAAGTTTTGTGAATAAAATTAGGTAGACAAATTTTTTTTTCTGAAGCTATGAATGGTTGTGCAAACATGGGTAAATAGAAGCTCTTTAATCTTGGTTGGCAATCTGTCTAAAGATAATCTCTCAATAAAAGCAACCAACCCACAGAATCCAGGCAGCTCTTGGCAATATATGGGCCTAAAAAACTCACAATGACTAAAAGAAAAAAATTAAAACCATGGTAATTTACAGTCTGCTGCAAGTAGAAACCATGCAACATCACATGAGTTTCTCAAGAAGAGATCAGGTCATCAACTGTTGGTACAATATAACCTAGTACAACCTGCCAAATGCTACTTAAAGAGAAGATTTGTAGCACCAAGTCATCTCCATTGCACTGAGATATGCCATGAAGGACAATTACTTCAACAATCTCAAACCATGGGAACTGGATTAGTATATGACCAAATTCATGGAGAACCCATCAAGATCAAGCGCTTTTGGAGTGGCCTGCAAGACTGGCATGCTAAATCATTTTGTATTTATGAAATATGTCATTTATATTCATTATTTACATAGGATGAATGTAATATGCAACATATTTTATACAATATATCATTTATATTCATTTATAATATAGAAAGAATGTAATATGCACTAATATGCAATATGGTTTAGCATCTATGATATGGAATGTTTATGTAATATTTACAAAGTATTTTATACAACATATCATTTATATTCATTTGTAATACAGAAAGAATTTCCCATCAAAACGAACATGAACATTACTCTTGAACTGATTTTTTTTTTGACTCCAGCAATGAAGACGATAGGAATTGGAAACCTGAACAAACTTTATGATTCATTTTTTTAAAAAATGTGTTAACTTTCAGAATTTTGCATGTCTATTAATTGACTTGCTTTGATGTTTTGAGTCTCAGTGAAAAAATATAAAAACAAGCAGTCTTCTTTAAACATCTAAGACATATCACATTTTGCACGTGTCTTTCTTTGTGTGTATATATATATATATATATATATATGTTTGCTTTGTGCTTTGTTGATATGTGTCTGTGTGCTT
>CAHIKZ030000819.1:610000-720992 GCA_903632075.3 Acanthosepion pharaonis
GACAGTTGAAATCTTTGGGACACACATTGAGGAAAGATGATTCAGAGAATTTGAAGGCAGCAGAGTCAAAGAGAAACAGCAAGTAACCTGCTTACTGAATTTATATGAATATGAATTTTTTACAAAAACTGATGCTAAACAGTCAAATGTTGCTCAGAGCTACAAAGAATGGGAAGTTGTGAAGAGCAGTGATTGCCCATGCCCTGATGTGTCGCAGCATATAAAATATTAAGTTATAAAAAAATGTTAGTATTTAAATGCTTTTATATTGTTTTTTTTTTTTTAATTTTTCCTTTTTAATGAAGTATAAACAATTAAATATAAATAACTTCCCAGAGGAAAGGGATTGAATTTACTCTGACCTGTAATAATACAAGTCTTAATAATTGAATGAAGGGGTGGAGTCTTTTTCAATATGCAATAGATGGTGGTGTGGACCTTAATAAAAGTGGGGAGAAAGATTAAAAGGTGAGAAATTAATAAATGGTGGGGAGAGTTGTAATTAGCTTCATGGGGTCATAAAATTTCCTAAAAAAACATAAAAAAAAATCTTCATACACTTCTTTTAGGTGCCTAAGAATATGCAAGCAATGAAAGAATAAATGAATGCTAATTGATGTCAAAAGCATTCTGGATAATCACTCTCCATGGGAATTATCCAGAATTGTTGAAATCTATTGTGTTTTTGTTTTACAGACACAGTATCTTCATTCCATGTCTAACCCCTTTGTACAACTTTTTTTCCCAGAGACACAATCACATCATCACTTTGAATTCAGAATTTTCTGTTTCCTAGTCTGGTTGCCAAACATGACAAGAAAGCCTCATCTGCTCTAAAAAATTAAAAAATGTATAAATTAATAAATTGAAGTGATGCTAAGAAAGGATCACAATAAAGTTATCATCTTCCTTTTTTTATTTTGTATTTTAGTTTAGTTTGTTTCATTTCATCCCAAGCAAGACAATGAAGCCACTAAGACACAAGGAACTACTGAGTGTAAGAGAATATGAGAAAGACAACAATAAAAGAACAGAAACTGAGAAAACAGAAAATAAGGATTGACATTGCATTTATATTTTTGAAGACCAAATTTAAATGGAACGCAAGAAACCTGAAGAGACTTCAACAACCAAGAAGTTAGCTTTTAACATAGAACTTAAGGTTATAACCATTTTAAGGGTCTAATCATTTTGACAGTAAGATGATGAAACGTTGCTGCTAATCTAGTCATTTCAGTTATGTGCCATGCGTGATACACGCTTAGGTGATCATGTATCTTTCAATACACGACTAACCAGATTTTTCCCCACAGTAGGTTGCCATTTCTTTCTGCAGCAGAGCAGTTGTCATCCAAGGCTATAGAACCCAATCTATCCTGCTATTTACCCATAGCTGGTGATAGAAGAAGAGGATTCATACCTTTATGCTTAAATTCATAGAGTCTAGGTACCAAACAGGAAAGCTCATCAGAATAATTACCATGAAAATATTTATGGAAAAGTCAAAAGGAAGTGACTGAAGCCTTTATTTATTTATTCTTACTTTCCTGGCCTCATAAAATAATCTATTCTGTAATATAAAACACAATTTGGTGTCATAAATTTTTTGGTCACAGAGTTTGATCTTTCTTATTAATAAGATATTTCATAAGTAGGTATTACTAACTGCCAATAAAAAAATGTTTTTATTATGTTAGTAAGGAGGGATCTCTAGTATATAATGAAGATCAAGCTGCTGATACATTTAAATTTTATTTCTTTTGACATTTTTACTTTTAAGGATTTAAAAAGCAAAATTTTTTTTACATTTGATAACAAAGTTACTGGTATAGATAACTATCTTAACTTACACATGCAGAAAATATAACCAAAACAATTACAAAATTACTTAAATTTTGTTATTATTTTTTGATGGTCTATGTAAATTAACACATTAATATCCAACTTAGCAAAATCTGAACAATGGCGGATTTCAAAAGAATTAATATCTCATTTTTATTATGTGTTTATGGTTTTCTTTTCTTTTGGTAAAAACAGACGGTTAAACAAGCAACAAAATGAAGGAAGAAAAGATAAGAATACTGTTCTTCTTTTATTTCTAATTCCAATAAAAAAGAAATGAGGATAAAATAAATAATATAATTTTTTTCTCTTTTTTTTTTCTTTCTTTTTTAATGTCACCTTTTGGTTTAGTTCTTTTTTAAATCCCCACTCACAGTAACCTTTGCTCCTTTTTCTTTCCATTCACTCTTCCTAATCCATTTTTGTCTGTTTCTCTCTCATTTTCTTTCTGTTTCGTACTTTCACTTTCACTTTATTCCACTTCATGTTTTTCTTTTTTTTCTTCTTCTCTACTATTGTATCTCTTTATTTTCTTCACCTTTCTTTCCTTTTTATTCTTACCTACTCTTCTTTCTTCTATTCCTGCCCTCTTTTCTTTTAATTTTTCTCTTTTTCTTTCTCCTTCTTGCTCTTTCTTCTTTTCTTTCTCTTCTATTAATCTAATATTCTTCTTTTTTTTCTCCTACTCACTTCTTTTCTGCTTTCTTGTGCTTCTTTTGCTTTCTCCCTCTTCCAGATACTTCTCCAGTTCTTCCTTCCTTCTCTCCGCCACTCTTTCTAGTTTTATTTCTCGTCCCTTTGCTATTTCTTTACATTCCTGCTTTTGCTCCTTTTTTTTTTTTTTTTTTAATGTGTTTCTTTCTTTATCTCTGTTCACTCCATTTCATTTCAGGAATCAAATAGGAAGAAAAAAAGAAAATCAATTGCCTTTTTCTCCCACCCAATTCCTGACCCTCCTCCTCCTCCCTGTCCTTTGTGCAGGGGTAGACAAAAGCTTCATGACTGGTAATCTCAGGCACGGCTTTTGTGCACTATCATTTTGAAACAACATGTCATAAAAAGGGAAAAAAAAGACACCATCATCAAACAATAGAAGACAAGAGAAAAAAAGAAAATGGAGAGAGAAAGAAGAAGAGTGCTAGCAGAAGAAATAGTCAAATTGTCCGTACTAGATTATCTCTTATTCTTAACACGACAAGTGAGAATGCAGGGCATCAGTGAAATGGTTGCAACGAGTTGGGCTGATAGAAGCATTTCCTAGAAGCTTAGACAGTTTTCCACAACAGCTGGCCAAAAGCCCTAGCCTATGTGTTAAAAGATAATCTTCCAAACTGATTTCCATGTTTAATGTTTATTTCTTCCTGTCTGTAAAATGGTGGTGGAGATATAGTTTTCATATCTCTCCACACTATCTCGAAAGGGCAAATTGGAAAAGGTGTACGAGAAAAAAGCAAATAAGTAAAGGCGTGAGAGAAAACACATTTGTCGTGAGGGCTGTGAAGGAATTTAACAATTCATTTAACATGACTTAAAAGAAAAGGAAAAATGCTTAACAAATCTTTTAAGCTATTTTCTTTTGTATCATTTTCTGTCTTCTATACTGACTTTAAGTATTTGAAGAATGACTTGAAAACCAAAAACAATTTCTTCAGTCATTTCATGTCATTTTTTTTTTTTCAAAACCAAAAAAATTCAAATGAATGCCTGATTTGTGGGAATGTTGTTTAATGATGATGATAATCATCATTATTATCAGTACAATGCCAGGGTGTGGTCATAGGGTCATAGCACAGACTAATTCCCTCTACATAACTGTGTTGAAAGCCAGATAGATTTTCATTCATGCATAGTGTGTCTTAGACAATGAGACCTGGTGGAGCCCATCACTTCAGATCAAATCACAGCCAATGTCCTCCAATCTGAAGACTTGACTTGGTCACATGGCCATTAATTCCCTTGAAAAAACCCTCCACTCTGAACCCTCCAGTGAAAGATAAAGATTCAATATATATTATAATATACAACAGAATATATATAATAATATATTTATATTATATACGGCACTTTTCACAATGCACAGATACTACACTGATCTTAGGCAGAAGACCAAAAGAGTGATGCTCTGAGTCAAGGAAGAACTCGCAAATAATACTGGTGTAAGGCTAAAGCATTCATTAGGATATAAATAATCTTGTTATATTTGATGGGTACTACATTAGTAAATATATAAGTTATAAACATTAGAAAACTTGTAACTAATTTAAAAACAAATGTCTTCTGTAAGACCTTCTTAAAACACAGACAAGAAATAATGTAATAAAAACAATACAATAAATTAAAACAGACACTAACTGTCCAAATATTTCCTGTGGGACTTCTGTTGAAAGTTTATTTAACATTTGCATTTTTAATTTGATTAAGTGTAATTAAATAAATTATTGCTGAAATTTAATTATTAAATAAAATATGTGTAGCAGTGTGCCCTGCATCATCAGTGAAATATTTACAGACTGCCTGTTGGTAACAGAGATCAGGTTTCAAGTTCAGATAAAAGATAATATTTTGAATTAGGATTTTCTAGGCAAACAGTCTCTCCCAATTTGAACTGATAAACTCAAATCCCTTTCCCGCTCTGTGAAACTGTCTTAATGCTTAGGCTATGAAAGCTAACCATCAGGTGTTATTCAAATATACCTCTCATGGATTTCAATTTTTCATTTTAAAAGAAAAGTTGAATATCAGAAGACTGAGATTAATTTTACAAAATATAAAGAGTTTTAGAGTTGCTGATTTAGAGGATTATCTTGGTTTATTACAATGTCTTTTGCTTAGTATTTCACTTCTAAGATGAGTTATTGTCAATATTCTTGGATTATTTTGAACTATTGTTCTCATCTTGGTTTATATAGATGTTACTATTGACACAACATTTCAACCAAATACCCTCTAGTCATCATCAAGTGAACCTTGATTGGCTGATATGAGATATCTGTTGATTATTGTAATATTTCTTGCCCCTGTGATGTCAGTTATCATTAATTCATGTTGAATTAGTCCTTCACTACATGATTTAAGGATTGAATGCACAGCCACTATATGATAGTACCATATGGATAGCCAACTCAGGAAGGTGTCATAGTGGATTTAGGAGTTGGTTATACATCTTCTAGTGGTCGTGAGTTCAATTCTTGGATCTGGTAATGAAGCCTCAATTCAGCATGAACAAATAATAATTGACATCAAAGGAATAAATTATCACAATAATCAACAAATGTCTCTTATCAGACAATCAAGATTTTTTACTTAATTATAAAAATCAGAAAGTAAACATTAAAATAGGAATCTACTTTCATGAAAAACATATGACTTTTGTGATGTAGGAACAATTTTGATCTTTATTTCTATGGCTAGCTCTTCTTGTTACCTGTGATATAACAGGTGGGGTTTATTAAACAATTCTGTCAAAGTTTTAATTCCTTCTAATGATTACATATATAACAGTATTTATTAAACAAATACATCAAAACTTTTATTTTCTCTAATGACTTCAAAGTTAATAGGCAGGGTTTCATGACACAGAAATTTCTGAATGTAGGGTAAAAAATTGATTATTAAGCAGCAAATTTTACAGTTTTTGACAGAGTTGATTTAAATCCTTTTTTCCTCAAACTAAATGTTGAGTTTTGCGTAAATGAACAAGAAAAGAATAGTCAATAGTCAGGAATAAATAAATAAAAATAAAAAAATTATTAATAACAGATAGAGATGTAAAGCTTAAACAACTGCTATTAGCCTGAAACATGAAATCAGACAGTCAAGTTCAAATTTCTGACTCAACTGTTAAATTCACTTTCACACAAATGCTATTAGAAAAAGCCTGAATCCATCTTTTCCCTATCCTACTGATGCATTAAATAGCATGGTATACTTGGTTTTGTATCCTGATCTGGCAGTCAGTTTAGGAGAAGGATTAATCTGAATTGAAATCCATGGAGAAGGCAATGAAAAACCATTTGACTTTTTCTGCTAACTTACAAGTGAATTTTGACAAGGTAAATATAAATTATTTTTATACAAACATGATGAATTTAAAAAAAAAACTTCATCAGTGGAAAAATTGCTTATATATGGCAGGTTTTAAAATTCTGATTAAGAATAAATAATACAGAAGGAATATTTATTAAAATATGCTTTTACAAATCTTTTTGCAAACTATATGTCACAGCTTATGCCGTAAATGACATTTGTTAATGTATATAAACAAGGTAGGTCCCAAAAGTAGCTGACTATTTTTTACTACCAAAACTAATGCCAAAATCCATTGAGAGGAAGGTGAATGAACCTTTCCTGTACATACTTGAAAATTTTTGTGCTGGTAAGCCATGTCAGTTTCTGACTGTTATGTGTAGAGTACAGACGTGTAGTGTGCACTCATCGAATTTTTTATTTTCATGCAAGATGACCAAATGCATTGAGCCGAGATATTGCATCAAATTTGGCAAAAAGGTTAGTGATACTCAAGCTCAAATCAGATTATGGGGTCATGCAACCACTTCAAACATGGCCACACCACAATAGAGAGTGAGGCACATTCAGGCAGGCCACCTACAAATGGTTCAGTAAATAGTCATGGAAGACTGTTGTGTAACTATCTTGGAATTGGCACACAAAGTGGGAACAAGCACAGCATCAGTGCATTTCATTTTAATGGAGGATTTGTGCATGTGGCAAGTGTAGGCAAAATTTGCTCACATAATCCAAGTTTTCTTGGTCAAGAATAACATAACACTTGTTCAACACGCTCCCTATTCTCTTGGCACCTTGTGACTTTTGGCTCTTCTCCAATCTGAAAACCATGCTGAAAGGGAAGTGATTTCAGTTGCAAGAGGAAATTATCAAAAAAACAATGACAGAGCTCCATAGCATTCCAAAGAAGGCAGTCCAGAGGTATTGCCAGCAATGGCAGAACCACTGAGAGAAATTTGTGAACTCCCAAGGCAAGTCTTTTGAATTATAAAATAAAAAATAAATAAAATCTGCAAAATGTGCAAAACTGATATGTTATGCCCAAAGTTCAGTTACTTTTTGAATGCACCTTGTCTAAAGTTGAGAGTAAAAAAAAAAAAATCATTGATTACATGATAACAATACAGGCTTTTTATTCTACTGATGTAAGGTGGGAAGACTCACATAAAAATGTAAATTTCTGAAAGGTTGTAATAAGATAATGCTATGTATTATATATTATGTATGTCTTCAAAAGATCTTGACAACAAAGGTCTTTTCCTTCATAAGGGTATCTGAGCCTTGCTTTGATTTGAAAATCCTTCATGGCTTAGTGGTCTACAAACGTGGTTTTTCTCTAATGTAAGAAAGATGCAGGTTTGAACCTTGCCAAAGGGCACATTTTCTTTATTTAAGATACTTAAAAACCTATGCTGGTAGATGATTCAAAAATAGAGATGTCTACTCAAACTTATGAAGCTACTAAATATAAAACAATTAAAAGTAGTGAGAAATACTAAGCATATATAAGGAGTGCCTGAAAAGTATAGATACATATCAATCAACAAGAATTAAAACACTGGAAAAGATGAAAACACAACATAAGAGGGGGTATGCAACAGTTCTTGTAACAGCCTTAATATGAAGAGCATCATGTGACATCAAAACAAAGATGAATGCCACCATAAAACAGTGGACAAACATCTAGGTGTGAGTTGTAATAAGAATTTTAAATGCTTAGGGCAAAAATCCAACTTTGGGTCCCAAAGCAAATTAATGAAGAAAATCAGTTCTAGCATATGGACATTTCTTTTCAGCTTTTGAAATGGTGTAGGGAAGCTGGCAGGAAAATTCTGGAGCACATGATCATGGATGATGAAACCTGGGTGTATCATGTTACCTCAGAGACAAAGGTGGATTCCATGACCTGAAAACAGCCATTGTCATTGGCCACCTTCACAACTTTGTTCAGCAGTCAGCTAGGAAATCGATGACAAATGTTTCTGGGAAACAAAAGGCATGAATCTTGCAGATATATTTTTTTTTTTTACATAAAATGTTCACCAATACATACAGTGAAAGAGTTAATGAAAGGTACTAAATGTGGTTGTTGTATGAATGTAAGAGAAATTAAATGAAGATTATGAGGTTATATAGGATATACTTAAAGCAAGAGCCTGGAAGAGAGTTACACAAACATCATTGTTCATTAGAATTTGTTATAATCCTTTTTCAAGTGGATTTAATCTCATAAACTGTTATAAATGATATTACTATTTTAAACTCTCAATTTTCCAAAGAATACCAAGATTTAGACAACGGAATATTGCCTATGACAACAACACTACATTGATTACTGAAAATGATTGTGACTTATATCCAATTTTGAAATAATAAAATAAAAATTAAGCAGACAAACCTTGTCAGCTCTATTCAATCAAATTTGTTTTGATGAATACTTTCTGCCTAAATATACCATATATATATATATATATATATATATATATATATATATATATATATATATATATAAATTTTATTTGCTTAAACATTATTTTTGAAATGGACACTCATAAAAAATAACATTTAAACAAAAAAAAAAAAAGCTGTTGGATTTAATACATTCCATCTATATATATATATATATATATATATATGTGTGTGTGTGTGTGTGCAGTATTTAATAGAAAGTGTTTAATATCTGCAATAGAGCTAACATAAGTGGTTATATGGAGAATTGTTTGTGACCTTAGGTTTCACACTTTCATGATCTTCAGGTTTGTCTGAAGATTATGAAAGCATGCATATATATATATAAGAGTCTGGCTAGCAAAGTCCAAATTAATGTTTTTAAACACACAATCTCTGACGATTTTTCTCAATTGATCATATCTGCTTGTGAAATGCATCTTAAACCTCTAAACATCTTAAATGTATCAACAGAAAATATACTAAATAATTGTTGGACTTAATCCATTTTATTGTATATTATCATTTTTTATGTTAAGATGTGTTTTGTGAGCAGATACGATGGATCGAGAAAAATCGTTGGAGATTTTGTGTTTAAAAACATCACCTTGGATGTTGCTAACCAGATGCTTCTCTATAGCTAAGTGGTATAGCATGACAGATCAAATGATAGTTTTGTGTAGGACACAGATTCAATTCCTATTTGAGAATGCATATTTTCTATGAAATTTCTCAAACATTCTGGCTGGTAAATTTAATTAATACTGTTTATTTAAAAAAAACAGAGCATTTACTTAAATAAATTGTATGTACTAAAATATAATAAAAACAGAATATATATATATATATATATATATATATATATATATATATAAAGAGAAAGATTGACTAATCTTAACTAAGTCTATTATGCGTGAAAATAGTGAAGGTCAGGAAATGAAGGTGGAAATTTTATGTTACACCGAACTTCCAGCAGGTGGAGATCTATTACCATCACACCAAACTCCAGGTAGCTCTTGCAATCAGTAAGTCCAAAATCACTTCCACATATCAAGGACTTCTGGTTTTTTTTGGGTTTTTTTAAACATTTCACTCCAAGCAAGGCAGGAAGCCACTAGGATGCAAGGGATTACAGAAAATTTAGAGCAAGATCAGATAGGAGTGATAGAAAGGATGAGGGTAGTGGATAGATCAAGGCAACTGGAGATGTCGACTGACATTACATTTGAATAGCTGGAGATTGTAGCTCACAGGGAAACAGGAGAAGGGAAGGGGGTTCCACAGGCGAGAGGTGCGAGACATGAAGCTATTAGAGTAGAAGAGACGGCTACATTTAGGAGTTTCGACAGTGAAAGGGTGAGAGAAGGATGCCAGCCTCGTAGGGCGCTTGAACACATGAAGTCTGGGAACCAGCGAATGCAGCTCCTCAGAACAATTTCCATGAAAGTATTTGTAGAACAGACAGAGGGAGGCAACGGCGCATCTGTGAGAAAGTGACTGTAGATGAGACGCCAGAGCAGGGCCAACTACATTGCATATCTGCCTCTGGAGCCTATCAAGAACCCCGAGGCAAACAGAAGGGGCACCATACCATATATGGCAGCAATACTCCATGCAAGGGCGAATTGTGGATTTGTAAATCTGGAGGATTGACTCCGGGGAGAAAAACTTCCTGGCGCAGCTCAGGGAGCCAACTTTCCTTGCGGTGGACGAAGCAATTGACTCAATGTATTTATTCCATCTCAGGTCAGCAGTCAACGTGAGACCGAGAAGCCGTAGAGAGTTGCTCTCGAGAAGTTGAGCATCAGACATTCTAATGGAGGGCAGGAAGGATCTCTGTGGTGATTAATAGAGAGCAGTTTTGTCTTAGAAACGTTGAAGTTGACCAGCCAATTCTTGCCCCAGTTCACAATCGATTGGAGGTCCTTTTCGTGACGCACAGCCAGGTGAGTTTTGTCAGTGAGACTAGATTTGTTTTTGAGGCAGGGATAAATTGTGGTGTCATCTGCGTAGATGCCAACTTGGGAAGTTATGGCGTCAGGAAGGTCATTTATGTAGATAAGGAATAGAATAGGGCCTAGGATGGAGCCTTGAGGAACACATGTGTTCATGGGATAGGAACTGGATGAGAATCTGTTGAGAACGACCTTCAATTCACGGTTTGACAGGAATGATTGTATTAGGTTATATAATCGACCTGTAATGCCATAACCCTGGAGCTTGCGAAGAAGGCCGGCATGCCAAACCCTATCAAATGCTTTGAGATGTCTAGTGCCATGGCACGGGGCTTCCCCCGTTATTTTGAAGAGCTCGGTAGACAGTTTCAGTGATGGCCGTAAGCACATCAGCTGTAGATCGGGCAAAAGCGGAAACCATATTGCTTGTCTGAGAGCAGATTATGGGATGTGAGGTGGTTAACCACCTCGGTATTGATTAGGGCTTCAAGACTTTGCCGAAGAGGGAAGGAGACTGATAGGACGGTAGTTGGAAGGGTCAGAGGGGTCGCCTGGAGTTCTTGAAGACAGGAACAATCGAAGAGGACTTCCAGCAGTCAGGAAAACAAGATTCCTTGAGGCAGTAGTTGTATAGTTTAGAAAGGGCGGGCACCAGTTCAGGCGCGCATTTCTTCAAGACAATGGCTGGTGTCCCGTCTCCACCACTAGCCTTGTTGGGGTCTAAATTGGAGATAACGCCCAGTACCAAAGATGGGGTTATGTTTAACCCACTCAATATGGCCTCAGTTCTAAGAGGGAAGTCAGGTATGGGTACACCGGAAGAGTCAACGTCGGTAGAGGAGGTCAGGACTTCGAACTGGTTGAATAAAGAAGGTATAGAGGGTTTGCAATTGTTCAATATGCTCTTGCAGGGACGCCAATAATCTTTCGAGCCAAATTTGCGAGATGCAATACATTCCTTCATCTGAGCCACAAATAGTGACTTAGCATCATTGAGGACACACTTACACTCGTTACGGGCGGAGGCAAAGAGACGTCTATTGCAGTCAGACATGTCGCTACGGAATAGGTGGAAGTCGTGGTTAGTATATATACTGAGACTGTATCCATTGCCAGCTTCTTAGGCCTGTCACATAGCTGATAGGACCTGGTATTCCCCAGTAGTCACCCATTTGAATATTGACCAGGCTCAACATTGTTTTTCTTTGGAGATCAGATAAGAACATGATATGGATGCAAGCATTTCTTTTATGTATGGGCTTGAACAGCATCTACTGGTAATATGCAATTATCCCTAAGGCATACATACAAATACATTATATATATATATATATATGTGAAAAGTGTATATAAATAAATATATATATGTATAATTATTTATATATTATATGTGCGGTACTTATTAGAAAGAGCTCAATATCAGAGATAGAGCTAACATATCCAACCATATATATATATATATATATATATATATATATATATATATATATATACAGACACCAGATATAACAGCATGGAATTATTGTCTATCCTACAAAATGTTTAATATCTAAAAAAAAAAACACTAAACTAATTGAGTTTCTTTCTTCCAGGTTTTCAGATAAGACGTTTAGCCATCTTCAAACCATTTGTTGTAAGAATCACTGAAAAACCCTTTGAGTTATTTAGCTAAAAAGAGAACAGGTTAAAATCATTTCCTGTCACCCCCACTATGTCTTCTGAACTGAGCAATGGTAGGAAGAAATAGATCATTCAGGCTTTCAGTAATGATACCAACATTCATACTCTAGCTTCCATCTTCAAAATCAAGTCAGAAACCATCAAGAAAACAGTGAATAATTTGAAAAAAAAAGGAGCAGTAGAGAAGAAAACTGAATCAGTCATAACAGCAACGGGGGGGGGGATCATCATTTCAAATTAGAGCTAAATACATTCTTATTGTTCAAAGTAGATTTCAATAGTGATATAAAAATCTCCAGTAAGATCTCTTTAATCATTTCTAAGATGCAATGGTTCAAAGCTTAATCTAACAATTGGATAATTTTGCTGTCACCCAATTTGGACAATTTTGCTTTTGCACACAGTATATTATATATATATATATATATATATATATATATATATATATATTTCTTCTGAAAATTGTGATTGGTTCTACACAAGCCTTTACCACTATCATAAAATCATGTCAGAGAAGTCTAGCTGTTTGGCTGTAAGAACTAAGAGGTTGAAATAGTCCTTTATATGTCTATCAGGCTATTAGTCTGAAAATTGGAATAATTGGATAACAAGTTAATAAAATCCAATGTTACATATTTCAGCTTTTAAAAGTTCTTCAGACTAAATGTTTTTAGTGATATCACTAGTATTCTCATTCTCTTTTACTTCCAGTAACCCCTTGCTTCCTAGTGGCATTATCACCTTGCTTAGGATGGAATGATTAAAAAATATATTATTTAGTCTGAAGTCATTCGTTCAAAGGAAAAAATGTGTAACATCAGATTTTTTCCATTTTGTGGTTCAGTTACCCATATATTTGGAGAGAGAGAGAGAGAAAGACTTTTTCTAGCAATTCTGTTAATGTGTTTTAGCCACAACAAGTTTGAGAGAAAATGGAAATAAAAAGGACACACTATTTAGCATCAGAAAGAGACAGTTAAAATTTTTAGGCCACATAATGATGAAAGAGGGCTTGGAAAATTTAATACTCACAGGACTAACTGAGGGCAAGATGGGCAGAGGAAAGCAATGCATGACCTATCTGGTGACCTTCTGTAGATAGGTTACAGAACAGGGTATGGGTAAGATATGAAAAAGAAAAACTTATTAAGAGCTACGAAGGACAAGAAATTGTGGAGAGCTATGATCACCAATATCCTGAAGGGACAATACACATAGAAAAAGAAGAGCAACTGCTATGTTTGATAAACAAAAATATGACTTATTGCCAATATTTTTGATTTTATAAATGTTATAACAAATTCATAACAAATCATTTAAATTTATTATGCTCTTTACAATGATGTGAAGATGTCCTGGAAATCTCAAATATGTATCTGTTAAAAGAAATCAGCAAATTCATCAGCAGTTAGTGACAGTTTTAATTTGTAAGTCAAATTTTGGATACAAATGAATTCTCAGTGATATCAACAAAAAATGCAAACAAATTCATTTCTGGTGTTTTCAAAAATCCTAAAAAAACAAAAGCTAAAGTAAAAGAAAAATTTTATAATGATTTTATGTAATATCAAAAATTTAAACCTGAATTGTTAAATTTAATTTTAACTTGCAAAAGTTTAAAACAAATAAAAATAAAGAGAAAAAACTTGGATTAAACTTCTTTTAAAGATACAGTTCTTGCTCTTGCACGATGTGTCTTATCTGGAAGGCATCTTTTAAAAAGAAATGTTTAAAATAATGTCACTTACATAGATGCATGTGTTTAAACATGCACTACGTACATACATACATTTACACACACACACACATATATATATATATATATATATATATATAAATATATATATATACACTGACATACATTCATGAACACTAGTACAGAGTGACATACAAACACATGCATAAGTATCCATATGCATACACACACACATATATACACTGTCATATGTACATGCACACTAATACAGTAAAAGAAATACAAACACATGCACATACACACACATCTGCAAACTTAATATATACAAACAGTTATCAAAAAAACAGGTGCACTCACAACACACAGAGTTGAGCACGCTGACAAAAAGAAAAAATACAATTACACACATACATACATGCACACACACAAAAGTGTACATGTGCGATCAGATACACAGACATACACATTGAAATCTACATGCACGTGCACAGAACGCACCCTGATAAAAAAGGCAAACACAAGTATATACATATACACCTAAATACATACACACCCATGAACTCATGCACAGTTACATGGATACATACACACTCACACTTATGCAAACTTATATTATAAGTATATACATACACACACGGACAAAAAATGCACATGTGCACACTAAAGGATAGTGATAAAAAGAAAAACTACATATATGTACACATGAACACATACACATTAGCATACACACACCTCCACACGCTGATTAAAAGAAAACACAACGTATACATACACATACAAATGCACATAGACACATACACAGCTATACCCACATGTACACACATTGAAATAACTAAAAGCCCAAAAACACTTCCACTCATACATACATGTACACAAAAATATGCACATACATGAACACATATACACTCACATCACATGCTTATATACATTAACAAAAAGAAAATCTCAAATACAAGAACATATGTGCATGTACACATACACACTGATACACATTAATAAAAAGACAAAAATACAAATGCAAGTGCACACACACACATATATATATATATATATATATATATATATATATATATATATATACATGCATGCATGCTTGCACATATATGCATTAATACAGACACACAAGCACATACATACATAAAAAGAAAATTAAATTACTAGTATTTACAATTCATGCATACACAAAAATGCATACTTGTACACACATGTATTTAAAGATTATTAAAAACACCCAAATCCAAGCATCTGTATAAATATATAGACATAAATACACACAGACATATGAACACATACATATACACACATACAAACACACGCATGGAATCATATACAGTTACAAACACAATAAAGAAACTCAAATACAAGTTTCAATAAATGCATACACACATAAATACACACACAATGAACACATACATATACACACATACACAAGCACTCATATAAATGTAGACACACAAGCACATGCATGCACACACACACACAAATAAATGAAGATTAAAAATAATCTTCTTCCAACACACTTCCACTCATGCCTGACAAAAATACCCTTTTAAGCTGAAAAATTTCCACAGAATTAATCGGAAAAACCTCGGAAATTTCTCAACATGCATGAAATCAGACAGGAAACTCTTGACTAGAAATTAATAAATAAAACATGCACTCACACACACACACACACACACACACACATATTATATATATATATATGAGAGAGATACATAAAGTTTTATTTTATCATGTTAAATTTTAAATTTCTTGTTTTTAATTCCTTTTTTATATTGTTTTTAAATGTTCATGTTCTCTGTCCCTGATCATGTTTAAAGAAGCCGGATTAAAAATAAAGATTAAAACCTACATGGTGATATTGAATATCATGGAGAAAAAGTTTAAGTTTTAAGCACAAAAAACTAAGCACAAAACTCATAAGCTGCCTAATGTAACATTGAGATTATAAAAACCTTTTTACCTGAAAGAGAGTAGATTGCTCATTTGGTAGAGATGTTGTTACCTTTTAATTAGTTTCAAGATATGAAAATTCAAAAGGTATGATTTATAGGAAGGTTCCCTCTCCACAAGTGGTAGACAACCAAAAAATGTTGAATTCATTGCAAAATGTCCCAAATGACTATCTTCTAAAATCTTTAACATTGCCTTCTTATCTGTCACTATGTAAGCCAATGACCAAATTCATGAACAAAGATGGATGTAATCTTTTTCTTTAATTTCTATTAAAATGAGAATTTAGGTAATGATTTATTTATCAAATGAAATGAGAATCTTAACTGGGATTCTCAAGATATCCTTTACTGTTATATTCCGTGCTAATAGGAATATGGAATGGACAAGCATGGTGGATAAATAGTAACAGGTTAATTGTAAAAACCAGTACAACAAGCAAGGAAGAAATAGTTATGCGCACGGTCGCCGCAAGTCAGTACAGTTGTGTGCGTGCTATTATCAGAATTATTATCCCAGCTCGACTCTGCTGTCCACTGTCCTAACAGATACTTATAGGTGGTTACCACCTATAGTGCCGGCACTCATGGGTGCGGTAGGTTATTCCATTACATCATTTACAAAGCAGTTTCTAAAGAAGTAATGGATATTTTTATTTATTAATCTAAAAATGCACAGTGGCATAATGGATAGTGGCTTGGATTAAGGAATCAGAAAGCCGAGTTCAAATTCCATTTGAATCCATTACATTAACTTATGTGCTAATACCCTTGGAAAAGGTATGAATCCTCTTCTTCCCTCTCCAGCTATGGGTAAATAGCAGGACAGACCAACTTCAATAGCCTTGGATGTCAACTGGTCTACCACAGAAAGAAATGGCAACCTACTGCAGGAAAAAATCAGCCTCATCAGTAATGTATCAAAAGATACATGGTCACCTAAGCATTGTCCATAACTGAATTTAAAAATAAAATCTGATCTAAAATATAAATTTAAAAATCTGAATAATAAATCTAAAAATGAAATGTAAAAACTTAAACTAAATATAACATTTGAAGTGATTAGTTCTTTTCAATGTTTTACTCACCAAAATATTTAAAAGAGAAAAAAATAATGCAAATAGCATTAGAACAATTTTTACAAGATGAGATCTAAGTGGAGGTCCATGTATCTATCTACATTTATACATATGTCTTACACATTTATACATTTGTCTTACACATTTACCTTACACATTTATACATTTGTCTTACACATTTATCTTACACATTTACCTTACACATTTACACATTTATCTTACACATTTATCATACTCATTTATACATTTATTTTACACATTTATACATTTATCTTACACATTTATCTTAAATATTTATCTTATACATTTATACATTTGTCTTACACATTTACCTTACACATTTATACATTTGTCTTACACATTTATCTTACATATTTATCTGACACATTTATCTTAAATATTTATCTTACATATTTATACATTTGTCTTACACATTTATCTTACATATTCATCCTACACATTTATACATTTGTCCTTACACATTTATACATTTCTTACACACTTATACATTTGTCTTACACATTTATCTTATACATTTATCTCACACATTTACACATTTATCTTACATATTTATACATTTGTCTTTACACATTTATCTTACACATTTATCTTACACATTTAGCCTAATGTACTTGCTATGTATAGGCTTATCAGGCTGAAACCTAGAGCCATAAAATCTAGAGCGCCTCTAACCAAGGTGTATAATATTTTTGACACTGTCATATGCCTTTCTTACACATGTCATTATAACACATTTTAGATTCTATATAACCCTGATGTCCCTGCTTTCTATTTAGCAATTCCAGATAAAATACAAAAACAGAACCTACAATGATATTTGTCCTAACTTAGCCACCCCTGTAACATAGCCACCCTGTGCCTTTTCTATAAATATTTTCAGGGTAATTGTTCTGATCAGCCTACCTCTTTAATACATAAACTTTATGAATTTAAGCACAATACTATACTGGTGGCAAGGTTTCATCATTTTACAGTTGAAATAGCTAGATGTAACTTTAAATTCTATTCTAACAGTTTCTTCTATTTTAGCTCTTCTTTGAGGTACTCTCTTCTGGCTTCTTGCTTTCAACTTTGATCTTCAAATATTTAAATGTTATCTTCAGTCATTAACTTCTGTCTTCTTAATTCCTGTTCTTTTATTGTTTGCTATCCTTAATAATATTTACTTTTTCTCATATTCTCTCACACTCAGCAATGCCGGATTTACCTATAGGCTTAGCATGCTGAAGCCTAAGGCCTCAAAATCTAGAGGGCCTCCAGCCAAGGTGTATAATATTTTTGACACTGTCATATGCCTTTCTTACATGTGCCATCATAACACATTGTAGATTCTAAATAACCAATCAGTAATTTTAAACACCTCTCATCATCCTTGGCTTTACACAAATTGTGTAATTTAACACTCTTACATTTTCCTCTACTCGTGAGAATCGGGGATTTAGAGGGGCCTCACAAGTGGAATAGCCTAGAGCCTCTCTTCATCTAAATTTGACCCTGACACTCAATAACCTCCTTGCCATTTAGTGGTTTTATTGCCTTGATTGGAGAAATAATTAAAAAAAAAAATGTTGACTCTTTAAATAAATGTCTTATCTTTAAGTTTAAATATCATGTCTTTAAAAGAAAAAAAAAGGAAATAAAAAAATATATATCTAATATCCATTAAACCATATTAGCCAATACTCTTGCCCCTTCCTACTTTTCGAATCAAGCAGTTACAAAAGGTCATGGATTCAGAACCTTGAAACATGTATTAAAGCCATTAAACAAGTCCTACACATCATTTGTTTTATTTATTTTTCTAAGATCAGCATGCACCCAGCACAAAATCTTTCACCAAAATTAAATAAAGATATATAAATACTTCAATTTTCATTCTGGGCAGGCAAAGAAATGTAAAGCACTTCCGCTCCTCATGATTTATCTCCCTTGGAACTTAATTATAAATTATTTATTACTGGGACTGGATTAATTATGGTGAACAGGAGAGTTTTCTTTTGTCTTTTATCAATCTCTTTTATCATTACCACTTAGGTGGATCTGATTAACATGGGACATACCGTAGAAAGAGTGTTTTCAATCTGGCAATTCAAATTTGAATTCACACTAAATCTTAAAGAAAGCCATCCTTAATCAGACCATATAGATTGACGACAGAAAATCAGAAAGAGCTTCATCAAATAATGAAACTTATTTAAATACTGTAAAAAACAAAAAAAAAACAAAAAAAATAACAAAGTCCTGACTGGTTCTTATTCTGCTCTCATCAAAGATCAATCAAGGATAGCTAAAATAGTTAATATTAATGGCATCTGTTGATCTCAAGAGACCATGGGTCTGCTTCCAAAGAGTTGCACTTGGAATTCACAGTTTTTCCTTCTCCTAGACCGGTTGCCAACCAAGTCTATAGAATCCAATTTGTCCTGTTTACCCATAGCTGGGAGGAGAAAAGATGGATTCATACCGTTCCTAGTGGTATTAGCACATGAGTGAATGTAATGAACTAAACTGTAATTTGAACTCGGTTCTCCAATTTCAAACTGGACGATAGGCAAACATATCTGCACCTACTGCAAGCCTATCTTAATCATACATCTTAATCTTAATCTTATATTAATATATATATCATTATATTACAAGCTAATCACATTGAGACTTAAAAACTGTTCTTTTTGTTTACATAAAGAAGATTGCTTAGATTTTATAAAAATGGTCTCAGGGACTTTCAGATGAAAATATTAAAATCTTTTCTAAGAGAGATTTTATTTCCTAGTTGTGGTTTATGATGTAATCCCTTAAAGTTGATAGCTTGTAAATCTATGAATAAGTGTATTGAACTTTCTTGTGGTTCATGTAATTTAGTACAAAATAACTCAATTGCAAGGTAACTTAATAAATCTGTTATATTGAGGCTTGTAGAGTAGGTAAATAGTAATGCTAATATTAGCCATTTCCTTATAAAGAAACATTTGGCATTCATTGACCAAGCAGCTAGTACTACTTTCAGGTGAAATCTATAAAATCTTCCTCTTAAAACAATTTTTCAGTTAAATAGGTTTCTCCAGTCCACTGTTATCATGCTTTCCAGTATTGATGGGGGTTTCCTTCCTCACCATTTTTTTCAAATTGTGTGGAAAATCAATATCTTAATGATGTTGTTTTTTGTTTAAGTTACATGTGCTATCCATTTTAGTTGTTGCTGCTGTTGATAGTCCTCAACTGGTGTGGTTTCTGTTATTTGGTAAAGTTCTTTGTTTGTGATTTTGTAGCACCAGTCCACAATGTTCAAAGAATGATGGTCTTCACAAAAACTCACAGGCTTCACTTGCTCAAAGCCACTTTTAACTATTGAAAACAGATGTATACAGCTAACAAATATTTTTGAATGGTCTGGCATCATGCATGACATCCATATGAAAGCCTATAGGACATGACTCAAGATTTCAGGTTAATTTTTTATACTTGATGCTATTGAAGATGAGTAATTATTCTTTTATTATAAGTTCATTGTTTCTTCACGTGCATTTAGATTGAAATCTTACACTTGTGTAAAAATGATCTGTAAATCTGCATCAGCAGTTAGTAACAGCTGAAGAAAGAAGGCTTGGAGAATTTAACACTCACAGGAAATACTGAAGGTAGAAGGAGCAGACGGGAACATCAAGTAACCTACCTAACAAGCTTGTGTAAATGGGTGGCAGAACAAGGACTCAGAAGGAAAGTAAGGGGACAAACACTGCTTAGGAAAGGAAAGGAAGTTGTGGAGAGCTGTGATAGCCCATGTCTTGAAGGAAAACAATGCAAGAAGAAGAATTCTCTTATTATATATTATAATTTGGCTTAGATTATTATCCAGAACATAGGCAATCATGGCTGTCCACAGATTCCTTTTCATTATCTGTGAATTGCTATGGTTTCTTGGGAAAGAATGTGTAATAGATTCTGGTTATCTTCTCCACATTTCTGATTTCAGAGTAGACAATTTCCTAAATTGGTTGCCACTGAAGGTTAGAGAGACCAGTCTACCCTGCTATTTAACCTGTACCTGGAAGGAGAAGAAATGGATTCATTTCTTTTCCCAATGAAGTTTGTGCGAAAGTGAATGCAATATGCTTATCCAGAACTTGAACTCGACTCACCAATTCCACATCCTTTGCTGATAACCGTTACACTACCCACAGGTATAAGCTATTCATAAATTCGTATTGTAAGACAAGTGAAAGGAATTGGTCATTGCTCATTTGATAAAGACATTGATTTGTTTTTTGTTATCAGGTTTAATCTGGTTCATTTCTAGGTGAGTAGATGCCTGAATAGTATAGAAAATATTAAGTCATTAAAATTCATTCCGTTTGAATTTCTGAAGTTATTATGTTTTAGCTCTTGTGCCTTCCGTTGATCTAGGTAACCTTCAGGCAATTTCAGATTGAGCCGTTTATTTAATCTACAGGGATAAAGTGTTCTTGTTCCGTTGACTATATTCTATATCCAGTTCTTATTTACTATTAATATTGCTCAGTTATTGCTCGTCCTGTTTCCACTAAATCCAAGTACAAACTAACCAGCTCAGGAATTGAACTCACAATTCTACATCACCAAATTCACAAACCAACACTTTAATCTCTATGTTTGCTGTTTTAATTCAGGCAGGGTTGGTTCAAGTCAGCATCACCTTTTTTTTCTTTTTAATCTTAAATTCTTTCCGTGCATGATGTTATTTTCAGTTAAACACCATTTTGTAGATGTACGTGTTTCTGTAGAGACGCTTTGTTATTCATTAATTTTAAACAGTGTGAATTACGCATACCAGTCTGACCATTCAAGAAACTTAATAAAGAGAGTTTGCTTTCCAGCAGGATTCGAGACTGTACCCCATTTTTGTAGGCAAAATCACCGTCTGATTTGAAGTGCTTTAGATCGCTTAGCTACAAAGTACCTCCAGCAAGGTTTAATTACGCGGGTTCGAACACTGCCCGAGAGCACATTCTCTTTTTAGTCTTTACTAAGTCTCTCGAATGTGCAGGCCGGTAGATGTAAATACATACAGTTACAAAATAAATAAATCAAAAACAGGATGTCTACTGAGGTGTACTCACAAAAATAAAATTTTTAGAGTAATAAGAAAAAAAAATGGATTAAAGATGAAGTCCAGTAATTCTTGGGGGACAATTGAAATTTCTAGGGCACATATTGAGGAAAGAGGGCTTGGAATATTTGACACTCACAGGAGATACTTAAAGGCAAGAGAGAGGAAATCAGCGCATAACCTACCTGACGAGCTAGTGTAGAAAGATAATGTACTAAAAAAGCTATAAAGGATAAGAAATTGTGGAGAGCCATGACCAACAACGCCCTGAAGGGACACGGCACGAAGAAGAAGAAGAAGAAGAAGAAGAAGAAGAAGAAGAAGAAGAAGAAGAACAAGAACAACAACAACAACAACAACAACAACAACAACAACAAACTTATAAATCCGTTGCAAATTTCTTAAATTGTATTTATACATTTTTTCTCAAACCGACACAATGGAGACGGGCATGTGTGTGTCTGTGTGTGTGTGTCTTTTTTTTGTATGTGTGTCAGGATAGCATGGTGCGCTTTGGGCTGAGATGAAATTTAAAAAAAAGGAAAAGCAAAGACAAAATGGAAAGGTGTGTTCAACCCAATAGAACCGAAGAGAATATGGTAAGAAAAGACGTGTCTGAAAATACAAGAACGAGAAAGATGTCTGAAAAAAATTATTTTACTTATTAAAAGAGGACCCAACAAGTGGAAGAGTGAGGGAGACTTCTTTCTATTTCCGCGTATACACATGTATATGCACACTAAGTTAAAAATGTAATGAAGAAAGATAACATGGATGAGTTTTACCTGGACAGAGATATATCAATCAATCAAGTAGTAATCATTTTCTTTTATTCCGTTTTTGACTATAATTTTAGTTTTAATATTTTTCTTATTGTTCTTGTTTCGTTCGCATTTATCTCTCTCTCTCTCTCTCTCTCTCTCTCTCTCTCTCTCTCTCTCTCTCTCAGTATTTACATTAGTCGGACTATTGTCCTCATCTTTGTCGCCATATTTGCCACAACGTTTCGGCCGTTGTACGCTCCGGCCTTCTTCAGGTGGTTGGAATTTCGAAGTGAACCTTTTATTTCGATCACTGAAGAAGGCCGGGCGTACAACGGCCGAAATGTTGTGACAAATATGGCGACAAAGATGAGGACAATAGTCCGACTAATGTGAATACTGTACATATACTCATCTCAGAAATATAGACATATATATATATATATATATATATATATATATATATATATATATATATATATCCCCAACTTTTACTTTTATTTCTTTTTATTCCATTTTCATTTTTCTTTTACATTCATTTCTCTTATTTTCTTTCCATTCTCTTCTTGTTTGTGTTTTATTTTTTATTTTTTATTTTTTACTAAAAAAAATATTCATTTCTTCTTATCATATGAGATTCTCTTTACCCACAAGCGCGCGTGCACACCACATTGTCGCGGGAAGGACAAATTGACAGCTGTATCCTATTTCGCATCGGTGCAAATGGTCGGTGTTCTAGTCCAGGTAAAAAACCAGGATTTCTTATACAGTTTCGAGTGACGTTCAAGACAAGCAGATTCTAGCCATCACTTGGAAGATTGACCATCCACTCATTCCTGTGTAATTCTATGCACATGGTAATAAAAAAAATAACGTCTTTTAAGTCCAACGAAAAAAAAATCAGTGATAAAAGAAAAACTGTTTCAAGTACTAGTTGTAGTTTCAGTCAAGAAAACACAAAACCAAAACCTCTTTTCCCAACAATAAAGAATATAGCCATTTAGAATTGTGTTTTGATGAGAGGAAAGCCCGTAAACAAAATTCCCTACGACAAAAAACACAATAATAATCAATTAAGCAAAACAATTTGCTTACAAACACGCCATCAAGTAGGCAGACTAAATGAATACACATAAGCGTTTAAAGTTTGTTACTGTTTTTGTTTACACTGTTGTCATAATACAAGGGAAGAATTTACATTAAATTTTATGCAAATGTGAACACAGATGCACAATCCATTAATCTCATTATGTTCACACATCACCCCAATGTATGTACAATTTTTTAACTGTCAACCCCAGTTTGTCTACTACAATTATCTCTGGTTTGCGGAAGCAAATTAAGAATTTTAAATGGATTTATTTTAGTACATACCCGTTAAAAAGACATCCTGTTTTTGTTTTTTGTTTTTTATTATTATTATTTTAAACAGTGTGTAAGCCTATTGGCCAGCGCACTCGAGAAAACTTGAGAAAATGTGTTCCCCAGTAGGGTTCGAACTTGCGTCCCTGTGTAGACGTAATAATACACAGTGTTTAAATTTTAAACTTTAAAATAAATAAAAAACGGGACGTCTATTTCAAACACAGGTATCCACTAAAAAACTTTGAAAATAACACACATATATATGTATGTAAATATGTAGATATGATATATTCTGTGCATTTGTCTATCGATTTCTGTTCCGCTCTAACTCTTTTTACCTTTATATTTGAAACAATCACTCTCTATCGATATTCATGTTTGCTTTTGTCTGTTTTTTTTTTCTTGTATCTCAATCACCGTCTTATTTTTCTGGGCTACTCATATTCAGTGTGTGTGTGTGTGTATCACATAAACACACAATGCATATTTATTTACATATTTATAAAAACCTGCTTCATTGTCATTTAGTTACGTAAGTTGAAAATTTGTTTATTATACGAAATGCAAGCGGTTTAAATAAATTTATCAAAATACCAAGCCGGGAAATCTTCGACTTTTTTTACTTATATATATATATATGTGTGTGTGTGTGTGTGTGTGTGTGTGTGTGTGTGTGTGTGTGTGTGTGTGTGTTTCATTCATGCTGAAGGTACGTATAGTCAGGATATTTGCAAACTGGTAAAATCTTCGGCACGGGAGTTGGATAAAAAAAAAATATATTTTTTACTACATAATCGTATCAGTAAAATCTTTTGTAAACTTGAAAAATCCTATGAAACTCAACTGCATGCTGTACGCTACTGTTATATCTGCATGTGCTGCATTTACAGATAGGCACAGTTAATTTTTTATGCACATATATATGCACACATACTTACCTGCCTATATAAATACATATACATGCATAGTGACACGCTTAAAAATATGAGTATGCATGTAAATAATACACACGTGTTAAATAATTTTTACATGTGCTTTAAACATGTGTTGATCTGCGCTATTTAAACTTAGCATTGCAACACAAGATCTCTAGGGTAAAGGATCTAAGAAGACTCGAACTCACTTTATCGATCTTCATTATTTTGTGTGTGTGTGTGTATGTAATTGTTCTTTCTTTGTTTTTTTTTTTTACACCCGCTCACATGTGCGTCTGCAGGCTTTGCTCGAGTTCAGTTAATTTTATCCAAAACACAGCAAACCTCTTTTACTTTTCTTCAAGTATTTACCCCGATTCCAGTAACATAACTAGCCCGAACGACCCACCAAAACCAATCAAGAAAAAAAGAGACGTTTTACAAAATATCTGACGGCTATAATTTAAACGACATCCAACTTTTTAAAAAAAAGTACCAAAAAAAAAAAAAAAAAAAAGAAGCACACACAAAAAAAATTTAAAATCAAAACAGTTTCTTCTTCTTAACACATTAAAATATTTAAATAATCAGAATTCCTAGGGTATTTATTTATTTACTTCCTTTCCAACCATTCCCAATTTCAACGCCAAACTCTCACCGGTCCATCAACAGTCTATCTGTAGAGAGAGACACAACCCCAATCAAACTCTTCTCCACTGCGTAAGAATTAAATTATTAAAACCTGTTTTTTTCTTTAAACAACTTTTTGTCAACTCGAAACATTGAAAGGTGGGGAACAGATTTGAAACCAGAAACCTGCCAAGAAAAGAAATTTGAAAAAAAAAAGAAAAAAAAACGGAAGTCAAGAAAAACGAAGGCTTCAACTTACTTTTCTATCTTTGATTCTTCTTCGAGTGAACGCTCATCCGACAATGCATGTGCTTTCTGTAGTAGAGTTACGTTGAAAACTGTTCACTCGCTGCGGTAGTCACACTGACAATAGTATTTTGCTGAGTGTGTACGGACAGAACACACTTCCGTGTTGTGCAGTGTGCGTGTGTGTTCGTTGTTGTGTATGTGTGTGCAAGCGCGTGTCTTCTCAAACACTACGTTATATAAATTCTAATCTGGTGCGTGCGAAAGGTGCGCGGGAGTCTGTTTATTTCAGTATGAGAGTTTCAGAGTGAATTTACGCCTGTGCGTGCGTGCGTTTGTTTAAAAAAAAGCTTGCTTACTGGTCCGACTGATGGACAGAATATAGCTGTCTCATAGTGTCGGAAAGAGAAAGAAAGTATCTTTCTTTATTCTTTAGAATGAGGGAGAGAATGACAATTCTAACCTTCCGAATATCGTGTGGGCATAGTTACTGAAACTCACAACAGAAGTGACCAGAAAAAGAAAAAAACAAACACACACACGTATACACACTTTTCCAAAATACATTGTGACATACACATGTAGAGAATTGCATGCATGCAGATACCGTAACGGAAAATAAATAGATATACTCACGGATACGTATATTGACTCTACATTACGCACTCAATGAAAAATATAGACACATGCATACAAACATAAATACTGATACATAAACATTTTTACACATGAACAAAAAAAAAAAAAACGGAAAAAAAAACAAGCGTGCATTCGTTTGCCGGGGCGTGTGTTCGGCAACCAATGTTCTCTAACAAAAATGAGTTCAAAATCTAAAAACAATCGTCATTCATAATTTGTTATTCTTCTTCATTTTTTTCTTATTACTTCTTCTCTAACTTTCTCTTTTATTCTCTTTTTGTTTCGTTTTTTTTTTAACTTCTCTTTCTCTCTCCTTGTCTAACTCTTCAACTCAGCTCTTACTCTTTCTTTTACGTTCTCTCTCTCTCTCTCTCTCATTGTCTAACTCTTTAACTCAGTTTATTTACTCTTTATTTTACTCTCTCTCTCTCTCTCTCTCTCTCTCTCTTTTATTATTTTTCTCTATTTTGGTTTTTCTGGCTTTTTTTGTTTTATCCTTTTTCCAGATTTCCTATGTTTCCCTTTGTCTATTTCTGTTCTCACACTCTCTCTCTCTCTCTCTCTCTCTCTCTCTCTCTCCCGCGTTTTCTTCTTTTACCTCCTCTTTCTCTCTTTATCACTTCACTCTTTTGTTCTTCCTTTTTATCTTCTTCTTACTTTTTCTCTTTATAATTTTACAGTCTTTGAAAAGGAGAGTAAGGAGTGTAGGAGAGCAAATTTGTAACAATTATCCTTCCTCTTCCGATTGCGTCTATCTATTACTGTTTATATCAGTTCATATTCCCACTAATTTCGAACTTGTTATTTCACTAAGTTTATGAGACCACAAGTAAGTGGGGGGGGGGCACCCACTGAGGACTGAACTCACTACTCAGTATCGCACATCAACTAAGCTGATTGTTTTGTAACTGCTTCTAACGGCGATGTTCGGACCCAAAAAATTAAATTATTGATTTTCAAGTGAGACTCTACCCTACTCATTAGGGAGATCGGCGCAACATGCTTTTTCATCCATAAGATGTCAATATATTCGCATTCTTGCAAAATCAACAATATCGACATGTTTTGAATATCTATCCTCAGTGCATTGATCTGACTGTAAATTAAACAAAGACACTATATATATATATATATATATATATATATATATGAGGGGACACTGAGGTCAACGTAGAGTGGTGACAGTCTGTTTCATGCTTGACCGCAATCCTCAGGTCACTCTTTGTTGATCTCTTTGTCCACATTTATATTTACACTATAAATATAGCATACCTTAAAACTATAGTTTTATCATATCTGCCTCTCTCTCTCCATATATATATATATATATATATATATATATATGTGTGTGTGTGTGTGTGTGTGTGTGTGTGTGTGTGTGTGTATGTATGTTACCGCAAGCGTTATTTTTTAGTCGATACTGATGTTTCAGTAGACGCTCCTTTTATTTTAACATATTTTATTTCTTCTACTGTCTTGCGCATATGAGAAAACTTATTAAAGAAAATGTGTCCTTCGACAGAATGCGAACCTGCTTCCACCACTTTCTTTGTAGCATCTCCTTTGATCGCGAGAGAGAGAGAGAGAGAGAGAGAGAGAGTGAAGGAAAGAAGTAACAATGTGGAAATCAACACTGCATGGTAAATGAGAGTTTCACGCTTTAAGCGATCATCAGACTACCAAACAGTCACTCTTTATAGCCACAAACGTTCTATCCACGACACTGAGAACTCTTTCTTCATAAAGCCCTTTTTACGAAATTGAAAAGCGGGAATAGCAACCCAAAGATGGGTACTTACTAAAACAAATAATTCCTTTTCTTATGTATATAAGAGTGCTCTATTTTAAATTCTTTTGAAAGAGTTTTTTTTTTTAATTGCGAACATAAAAAAAATAGGGTCAGTAGATGCGTCCTTTTCTTGGTATTGTGTACTATCAGGCAACGAATACACCAGTACAGGACATTAAAACTATTTTCAGGGATATTGTTTCTATGGGAAACAGAAATACAGAAGCAAGCGCACATATATTAATAAATTTACACTCAGAGACACACGTTCGAATTTCACCATGGTCGACTTTTCAGGAAGGTGACTTATTGATGTTATCGACCTGGAGAGGCGATTCCAGCAGGAAGCGGCACTTTTTGAAAAATAACCGAAAAACATTCGACGGACTGACTACCTTGCGAGTGGATTTGTGTAGACAAAACTGTTCAGAAACCTTTGATGACTGTGATAGCACGAAGTGACAAGTCGTCGTATCCGAGGGTTTTATCGTGCTGGCGTTTTTCAAACTGCTGATCATTCCAGATTATACGCTCACTCGCTGAAACTGTAACTAAGTTTTGTTCAGTACAAACCGCAGGTGGACTCTGTGGGTCGAGAACAAACGCAAATGTGCCTGAGAAGGTATCTGCGATAAGGGATGGCTAGTCGCCATGGCAGTTTATTATATGTATAATAAACATTGTTTTCTCTTATACGAGGTGTCAAGTTACAGTAACTGATATTCTGAAGTGATCACCCATCAAAGTAATGATCAAGTTAGATCACTGCTTAACTTGAGTGATCATACAGAAATCATTATATTTATATATATATATATATATATATATATATATATATATATATATATATATGTGCGTAGGTGTATGTGCTCGCGTATACATGCTAGTATAGAGTAATCATAAAGAAATCAGGACATTCATATATATATATATATATATATATATGTGTGTGTGTGTGTGTGTGTGTGTGTAATAGTAACCGAAACAAAAGTGGATTTTTTTTCTATCAAAGACGCGTTTCGCCGGATAAAGCTTATGTTTTCGTTTGCATCATCAGTGTGTGTGTGTAGAGAGAGAGAGAGAGAGAATGAGAGAGACAGTGAGACAGGCAGAGAGAAAAAGAAAGAGAGACAGGCAAACCCGCATAAAATATATGCAAATAATCTGGGACACATTTATGCATCTGCATATATACGTACACACGTTTATTTACACAGACACAGAAATGAACGTCTGCACATACCTGTGCTTTTGTATGTATAAAAACACGCATTTCACTCACATTGACATGCTCTCAAATACAGATGACAATGTAATCGAACGTATATATATATTATATATTATATTATATATATATATTATATACATTATATATATTATATTATATATTATATATATTATATTATATATTATATATATTATATTATTATATATATATATATATGCGAGTAACTTAGAAATACATCAACTTTAGTACACGTTGCATATACAGGTAGGAGAGCATGCATCTACAGGCATTCTCGATGCAAAACAAAAACAATGCGAGATGTGGGAGGAAATGCAAGAAAAACAAAAGCGAAAAAATGTTGGAAATATACTAGTCTCTACTAGTCTCTTATATTCTCTATTTCTATTCGAATCCCAGCCTGTGAATCCTAATTTTCTGTCTATCTCTAGATAGATGTCTCGACCACAATTTATTCATACCTACCGTTAGTCTGTCCGAATCTGAAACAATCTATTGTTATCTATTATTTTCATATTTACCTACCTATTTTTTCAAATTCCATCAGTTTCTGACTTTTCATTTCGCTTTTTCAATCTGTCTTATTAATCTGTCATTGTTTTTTTTTTTTTTTTTTTATCCCTTTCTATCGATATCTTTCTATCTTTTCATTTCTAGGTATCCTTTCATTTTTATCTATCTATAGATGTCTATCTTTTAATGTTTGTCTATCTATCCTTTCATTTCCATCTACATACGCCTATCTTTTCATTTCTGTCTATTATATGTAAATCTATCTTTTCATTTCTATCTATCTATATATGTCTATCATTTCATTTCTATCTATCTATATATGTCTATCATTTCATTTCTATCTATCTATATTCCTATGTATCCTTTTATTTCTATCTATCTATATTCCTATCTATCCTTTTATTTCTATCTATCTATATTCCTATCTATCCTTTTATTTCTATCTATATGTCTGTCTTTCAATTTTTGTCTATTATCTATCCATTCATTTCTATCTATTTATGTCTACCTATCCTTTCATTTCTATTTCTGTCTATCTACCCTTTTATTTCTATGTGTATGTCTGTCTATCCTTTCATTTCTATCTGTATATGTCTATCTATCCTTTCATTTCTATCTATCTATATATGTTTATTTAACTTTCATTTCTATCCTTTCATTTCTGTCTATAGATCTATCATTTCATCTCTGCTTATTTAACTATCATTTCTGTTTATCTATCATTTCTTCCTATATCCTTCTATCCACAATTTCATTTCTATCTATCATTTCACTTCTATCTATATCTGTCTATCATTTCTACCCAACTACCATTTCAATTGATCATTTTATTTCTATCTCTCAATCATTTCATTGTTATCTATAAATTCCTTTCTATCTGTCCATTTTCTCAAATCTATCTTTTTTATTTCTATCTATCCACGTTTTCTTTCATTCCCACCAACCTCAGTCAGTCAGTCAGTTATGTGCCATGATTAGGTGATTATGTATCTTTCAATACATGACTGACGAGGCAGATTTTTCCCGCAATAGGTTGCCATTTCTTTCTGCGGTATACCAGTTGCCATCCAAAGCTATGGAATCCGGTCTGTCCTACTATTTACCCATAGCAGGGGGAAAAGAAAAGGATTCATACCTTTCCTAAGAGTATTAGATATTTCTCAATCCGAGTCGCTATCCATTACTCCACCGTGCCTCCCCTCCCGCTTACCTACAAAACTGTAAGAATCATATCATGAATGGATAAAAAGTCAACAAAATGTTCATTTCCTTCTATCTCTGCCAATCTCTCTCTTATCCTTCTTACTTCTTTCTCATCTTATCTTTTCTGAACTCGTAATCGACTGTATCAGAGTAATAAACGCAAGAATGGGATTTGATCAATGGGAAATAATTAAAAAAACAAGACAAATTCTACCTTTACTATTCTCTCTCTTCTCTCTCTCTTCTCTCTGAGTTTGGACATAATAGTTGTTGAGATTAAGAGGAATATTTGAGAGAAACAATCATTATAGAAAAAAAGGGTAAGAGTTGAAACACGAGAATAACAAAGCAAATAAGTAAAAGACAGACCAATATAATAACATACGTTCTCTATATCTCTGTCTTCTTAATCTTTCTCTCTCTCTCTCTCTCTCTCTCTCTCTCTCTTTGCTTCTTTCTATCTTTCATTCTCAGCTTCTTTCTTTCTCTCTTTCTAATTAGAGTATGTCTCAAATAAAGAAAATACAAGAAAGGTTATTAAAAATACGGAGTGAATAAAGAGAGACCAAGCAAATACATATCCATTTATTTATCCATTATATATATATATATATATATATATATATGGCCTTTATATACAAAATAGAATGAAAAAAGTGGTCAGAATTTTTCAGAAAAAGAAAAGGAGATATTAAAAATAAAAACACTCAAAAATATAAAGATTATGAAAAAACGGTAAAACTCTCCACCCTTTCTCGCGTCTTTATCAAAATTTTACGTGCTTTTTTGCGTCTTTCTTTCTTTCTTTATTTATTTCTTAGTCTATGTCTATCTTCATTACTCGGAACCTCTCTACCTATTTATTACCCTTTTCCTTATAAAATAGGAAATCAAATAGAGTATTGAAAAGATAGCAGGATGAAGCAACACACACACACACACGCACACAAACTAACACACACACACAAAGAGACATGTTTGAAAGCAGAAAAGTTAAATTTAGCGACTTTCATGCTCTTTCACTAGCTTTTGCTCCCCCCTCTCTCTCTCTCTCTCTCTCTCTCTCTCTCTCTCTGCATTTCGTTTTTTTTTTCTTCCAATTTTAACTTCCTTTTTTATGTCTCAAATTCTTTTACTCTTTCTTTTTCTCTATCGCAATCACTCGCTACTCACTTTCCTGTTTTGTTTTATCAGCTTCTCTTTTTTTATCTCCTTATTTCATCTTGTTTTACTTTCTCTGTTGCACTGTCATTATCGTTTTCACTATCTCTCTCTTCCTCTCTCAATTTCTTTTGCCTCTTTCTTATCTTTTCACTACTGTATATTATCTTTATCACTCACTCTTTACTCAACATATCTTTTTTTTCTCTTTTTCCCTTTTTCCCTTATTTGTCTCTATCTTTTCCTTTCTCCCCTCTATATCTTTGCTTTTATCTTTCTTCCTCTTTTCTATCTCTCTTGCAATCAATCTTTCTCCGTTTACTCTCTTTCTACCTACTTTTCTCCCTATATCTCTCTTTAAATTTCTCTTTAATCTTCCTCTTTTTCATTTCCACTTCCCTTCTCATTTTCTTATTCCCTATTTCTCTCAATCTCTCTGCTGTTTTTCTGTTTCTCTTCATATTTCTTTCTCATATTCTTTCTCCTTATTCTTTTCCCCATTTCTTTAAAATTATTTCTTTCTGTTTTTCTTTTCATATCTCTCATTCATTCACACACACATCCGGGGCGCGCGCGCGCACACACACACACACACACACACACACACACAATGTGTCCTATGTGCTTTTTCTCTTTTTTTTATGCTCTCTCTATTTCTCCATGTATCCCCCTCTCTGTTATTTGTACATGTCAATGAGAAAGATACTGTGGTGGGGGGAGACAGAAAAAAATGAAGAGAGAAAGAAAGAAACAGTAAAAGCACAATTCAACGTATGACTTCCTTACCCTCCCAAACCTTATTGTTTGCTTACATGATTCTTTTCATTCTGAAAAATCTCCTTTTGTCATAATAAGTATTACAAGAATCTTTTTTTCTGTTTAAACTCTGACAGAATTTTTCATATATAAAACAAAGCCAATTTTTAAATGTATTAAAAAAAAGAAAAACAAAAAGAGGATCAATGATAAAATTACGGTTTCAGATTAAACTCCCCCTCCCCACAATGTAAGATTCAATATTTGAGAGATGTGGTATCATTATTTTTTTTCAAATACTAATATCTTAGTGTACTTGGATACTAAACAAGACCATTTTGTCTATTTATTTTATCTGAGCTCATATTTCCTTAAATTTCATCTTTTATTTTTCTAAATATTTACCAGCATCAACAATCTTTTCAAGGTTGTAGGAAAGGATGGTCTTAAAAAATTTTTTTAAAAAAAGTGCATATGAACTTTCATTTTATGAGCAGAGTGAACATCTTTAAAAATCAGATGAAACTGACAGAAAAAAAAATTATATTAACCCAGATTATTTATAGCACAAAAAATAAAGTGATTGCCTTATGATCTGAAACACTAGCATTATCCTTGGATAAAGAGAAAACTATATTTTATGAATGAAATAATCTTAACTATGACCGTCATAATTATTCAAATCTCACAATTTGTTTTATATATGTCTCTTTCTTACTATTGCAGTTAGAAAGTGTCTTAAATTCAGCATGCCAATTTCACTTTAAGGAAATATGAGTTCAGATAAGATAAATAGACAAAACGGTCTTGTTTAGTATCCAAGATTGCATATATTTTGGTAGCATGTTATCATTGAGACATGTTTCATTGCATAATTTAGACATGTTCTGTCTACTTCATTTTCAGATGAACACAACAATTTTGTCTTCAACAATAATGAACACTACAATATTTATCTTGCAATTAATAATACCCTGATGATGACATTGTGCTATGCTGAAAGTACTCAGAATAAAAGAAATATGTATCAACACTGTGATTTTCTCTCATCTTTAAATAACAGCACCCAAAAAGTTTATCCGTGAATATGAAAGGATCCAATTGGAAGTAAGTATACAGAACATGTTTAAATTATTCAATGAAACATGTCTCTCTATATATAACATACTGTGTGCTTTTCTGTAGCAATTAAAATGTTTATTCTAAAATCAGACATTATTTTCAAGACAACGTAATACTTAGTATATGTATAGATATATAATACAATAAACTATTTTGTTTTCCATATGTATTGGGTACTTATTTTTTCTTCTGTATTTCTACTTAAAACAAAAACAAAATTCCATATGGTACTCATAGCCACACTTGGTGTTTTATACTTTTCTTTTTTGACTGAATCATACAAGCTGTTTTTGTCATGAAATAATGTTAATACCTCATCTCAAAATTTCTTCCTCGAGGGAGAGGTGATTATTTGTAAGGATTCACTTTTGTGTAAAGGTATCAATGCCTATCTTCTCCTGTCAAGCTAGATGGACTCTCCAGCTTTAGTTTGGAACCAGTCTGTAAGAAGCAATGGCAGCTGTTTGAGACTGATCTTTTGACTACAGCTCATCAATGGTGAAGCGAACCAACTTCCCTCCGCTAGTTTGGGAAAGTCTTAGCAACACCTAAGCTCCCTGTGGCAGGGATGGGGTGAAGCCAATGGCAGCAGGTTGGTAGATTCTAGTTGCTGAGCACTATCTGCATCAGACAGTTTGATTAGCACGTCTTCTTTTGGCAGGTGGATGAGTTCTCCAGCAGAGCCAATGGCTGGCAATTCCTAATACTGTCAGGATGCTACCGCAGGAGCATTTAGTTAATCCCTCCATGGTACTGCTTTGGCTATCCATTGGATCAGGTACTAGTCAAACCAGGGTGTGCTGCTTTTGGTGCTTGACAGTTTGACAGTGCAAGACAAAGAAGAATCACTCCCCTGCATGGCACTGAACACTTCATACTGGAGTAGCAACAATCGGAGCATTGAAGCTGGCCAGTTACCATCAACCTAGACACATGACCATCACATGTTTCAAACCACCAGACCTTAGATGAATCTCCTTCACATGTCTTTACCAAATATGATGGATAGTCGACAATGATGAGGAGAAAGACAACTCTGAATTCTGAACCGTTTGGGTATGCGGCTAAAAAGCCTCATCCCATCCTGGTCGAAGTATCCCAGAAGCAACACCACACATGGTGAGACTGTGAACCTGTATACAGGGTTAACATATCCTTTATCTTGAAACTATGTGAGGTCCTTCTACAAGTACCATGTAAAACAAGACTACCCAGTGCAGCTTCCTCACCAGGATTTTCTGATGAGGAGGATGACTACATACCCAGCAGAAATTAAAACATCAGCCTTTTGGTAGAATCAACAGTTATCTAGCTATGTATGTAGCCAGTAAAGTGATGACATGGAATGCTTCTTAGACTGAAGTCAACAGCTAGAAGAGAGGTTCCCTGATGGAATCAACATCTATGTGTTTGTGATCAAGGCAAATCTTCAAGTTGGGGGATATTGACTGTCATTTACTTCACCAGATCTACTTGTCCAAAACATGCTACATATGAACAAATATCTGCCTGGCTTTCAACCCAAATATGTAAAGGGAACTGATTAGGTGCTTAACTGCACAGCAACACTATGATGATGATGATGATGATGATAAAGATGATATCTTGGAAAAATATTTCTTAAACTCACAACAAACAATGTTAAGTTCAGTTCTGAGAAAGGACGTTGTTGATAACAGAACAAGGAATAGCAAGAAGATCCTCATTCCAGCAAGATAAATCTTCAAAATCCATGAAGTTCATCCATTCTTACAGCCATTTGAGAACTGACAAATAGTACACAGGTTAAAATAATATTGACGAGGATATTATCTTGATAAAAAGAAATCATTGATTGACAGTGTAGCCACATTGATAGAAACTTGAGCTGCATTTGTTAACAATTAGGCTCTTATTGCATGAATGCTTACAAATAATCATCTCCCCCTCTAGGAAGAAATTTTGAGATGAGGTATTAACATTATTTCATGACAAAAACAGCTTGTATGATTCAGTCAAAAAAGAAAAGTATAAAACACCAAGTGTGATTATGAGTACCATATGGAATTTTGTTTTTGCTTTAAGTAGAAATACAGAAGAAAAAATAAGTACCCAATACATATGGAAAACAAAATAGTTTATTGTATTATATATCTATACATATACTAAGTATTACGTTGTCTTGAAAATAATGTCTGATTTTAGAATAAACCTTTTAATTGCTACAGAAAAGCACACAGTATGTTATATATAGAGAGACATGTTTCATTGAATAATTTAAACATGTTCTGTATACTTACTTCCAATTGGATCCTTTCATATTCACGGATAAACTTTTTGGTGCTGTTATTTAAAGATGAGAGAAAATCACTGTTGATACATATTTCTTTTATTCTGAGTACTTTCAGCATAGCACAATGTCATCATCAGGGTATTATTAATTGCAAGATAAATATTGTAGTGTTCATTATTGTTGAAGACAAAATTGTTGTGTTCATCTGAAAATGAAGTAGACAGAATATGTCTAAATTATGCAATGAAACATGTCTCAATGATAACATGCTACCAAAATATATATATATATATATATAGAGAGAGAGAGAGTTAGAGAGAGTTAGAGAGAGAGACAGAGTGATAGAGAGCAATAGAGAGATATAGTTTAAAGTTTTCAATATTTATGGGAAAAGAGTGCTCAGTAACAGAGATAATGTTTGGATAGATAGTTATTGTGGACAGAGAACTCAACACTGTATCCTAAGTGGGTTTCATACTGTAAGCATCTTCCAAACGTTTGTAATGGGGAATACTTATTGATGCATTAGGTCGTTCAGAAAATAAAGGTTCAATTTTAAAATAAACCATTTAATTTTGGTCCGACATATTATCATAAAGACCGCACAAAAATACAGTCCTCATTCTTAATGACTAAAATACCCTCTTTGTTAATTTTATATCAATCCCTTTCAGAATTTAACTTTAAACATTATATATCTCTCAGCTTGAACACAAAACAAGAAGCGATGCATTTTCTTTTTTTGCATCAATTCAAGCTTTGTCATAATACTTCTCAAACTGCTGCTAATATTGACAAAGCATGAGAGAAAGGAGCCACTTATGATTGGACATTATGGCCCTGGTTTCTGAAGTTTCACAGTGGAGATAAGAGTCTTGAAGATCAAGATGACAGAGGACATCCATCAGCAATTGGTAATCAACATATAAAAACACTAGTTGAACAAAACCCACATCAAAGTGTCAGAGAAATGTCTCAGATAATGGGTGTCAGCATTTCAACAATATCGAACCAATGAAAGAAAATTGGCAAAGTGAAGAAACTCTATAATTGAAGCTGAAGAAACCCAATAAATGGGTTTTATAAGAACTCAGTAAATGTCAAAGAGTTCGACAGTCTGAAGTGTGCTTGATGCAATATCTGCAAAATTCGAATGATCCATTTCTTGATCGAATAGTGACTTGTTATGAGAAATGATATTTATGACAATCATAAGTGATTGGCTCAATGGCTTGATGATGATGATGATGATGATGTACACAAACACTCCAAAACCCAAATTGAACCAATAGAAGATTATGGTGACTCTCTGGTTGTCTACCATTGATGTTATTCATTACAAATTTCTGGAATCTAACCAGAGCATTACTGCTGATGTTTACTGGATGAAATGCACATTCGGTTAATCAAAATGCAACTGGCACTGGTTAATCAATGGGGTCCAACTCTGTTTCATGACATTCCATAGCTACATGTTGCCAGGATGATACTGCAGAAGCTCACCAACTTGGGATACAAGACTTTGCCATATTCTCCTGATCTCTCACCCACAGAATACCACTTTTTCAAGCATCTTGACAATTTTTTAATACAAAAAAAACATTCTGCTGAAAACATGATGCAGAGATTGCATTCAAAGATTTCATGGCAACCAAATCTTTAGAATTTTATTGCATAAAAATAAATAACCTTCTAAGTCAGTGGCAGAAATATTTAGGATTCCTATTTTTGACTGATTTAAACACTCTTTAAATACATTAATTCAGGAATAAAAGCTGATTCTAAAATTGGACATTATTTTCCAAACAACCTAATATTTACCAAAGAAATACACCATATATAAACATTCTAAAATAAGCTGCAACTGTTTACACTCAAGAAAATTTAGGCAAACTTGAACGTTCATGCCCACAAAAAATGTAGTGCCAAAAAGATAGTTTTTCCCTTGACACCACTATTATTTTAACTACTTTCACCAATTGGAAATGTTTGTTTTAAAAAGTGATAATTAGAACTGTAATAAATTCTAAACATATGAAACTGACTTTATACATTTTCTTTGTTCTTGAGAATTGACAACAAAAATATTAACAGTGAACAGCAAGGGCACCAGACTATATATGGCAGCCATGCAAGGGTGAATGGTTGATTTATAGATTTGAAGGATGGACTCGGGTGAGAAAAACTTTTTGGCACGACACACTTCTAATAAAACTTTCCTATTTCTTAATATATTGCTTAGTTTCGGGAGGACTTCTTTCACTGTTGGTATATGACTTCAGATTTTCATGTCACATTTTCCGTCAACTGTTACTACAATATCTTGTTAGTTTGTCACTGTCCTTGACCTGGCATCTCGGCTTCAGTCATTTTCCCACTGCCATGATATAGCTTCCCTGTCCATTTTCAATAGATAGTAATTGTTCTGATGAACATTCCTCTATGGTACCTATACTTTGTGAATTTAAGTGCAGTAATAGATTGGTAGCAAGAACTCATTTTACAGTTCAAATAGCTAGATATAACCGTAAGCTCTATGCTAACAGTTACTTTACTGAATCTCTTCTGGCTCCATGCTTTCCCAACAAATTTGATCTTCAAACATTTAAATTCAATGTCAGTTATCTTCTGTCTTCTTAATCCCTGCTCGTTTATTGTTTTTTCTCTTTAATAATGTTTTTCTTATATTATTTCACACTCAGTAAACCCCTGCATGTTAGTGGCTTTATTGCCTTGCCTGTGGTGAATTTATTAAAAAAGAACAGAAAAAAAGTTAAATTTCTGTACTTGCTTGATTCTGATATCTCCAGTTCAAACTCTCTTTTGCTGACTATTATACATTCTATCTTATATTTAATGGTTTGTTCCTTCTTCTTGCTTTCCTTTACTGCATTTTATAGGAGTTCTTGTACGTACATCTGGGTGCTTCTTTTGCTGATGACTATACACTATTAGATTATCCTATCCAGCTTAATTTGGAAGAAGACACATTTGATACACATTGTATTGATAATAGTCTGCCAGATACGCTTGTTAACCTTCACTCTATTTTGACTGTCTATGGATAATTATTAACCTCTTAAATCTTTAGTATGAATTTACTGATACAATATATCTAATTACCAGAAAGAATTATGAAGGCCAACATTTAAATATTAGGTTGTGGGATCACTCACATCATAGCAGAAATTAGCCTCATGTTCATAGATAAAAACATACTTGACAGGAAATAAAACATACAAAAATAACAGGAAAGCATGGAAAATTGTATGTTAATTTCATAAAATTTATCTTTTTATGTGTACTAGTGTGTATATTTTGGTTATAACTGTTTCATGGTACATGTAATGAGAGGAAGAAATGTTGTATTATTACCTGCAATGTTAAAGAGAGAGAAGCTTTGACACGTGTTGCTCGTAACAAGGTTCATGGCTGATGTAATGGAATAATCTTTCACCCCCATGAGTAACTACCTATAAGTATTGAATAGTAGCCCTCACTACTGGACTGACTTGCAACGACCGTGCGCATAACTGTTACCTTATTTCTTATTGTACTGATTTACTATAAACCTTTACTTATTTTATCTACCGTGTTTTCAAGTATATATTCTTATTAGTATGGAATATAACAATGGCAAAGAGCTTGAATTTAATATCTTTTAGTGGGATGTCCATACTTCTTGTTTGTGTTGTCTGCTGTGAGTATTTTTATTATTAGTAGTTTATTTTATACAACATTTAAATTTTACTATTTTATTTTATTTATAATTTTCATTATTATTATTCTTTTGTTTCACTGTCAAAACTATTAAATGTAGCTGTCTCTTCTACTTCAATAGCTTCATATCTCAGACCTCTCGCGTGTGGAAATCCCTTCCCTATTCCAGTTTCCCTGAGAGCTATAATCTCCAACTCTTCAAATGTAATGCCAATCAACATCTCCAGTTGCCTTGATCTATCCACTATCCTTCTCCTCATCCTTTCCGCTATCACTCCTATCTGATCTTGCTCCAAATCTTTTGTAACCCCTTACGTCCTAGTGGCTTCTCGCCTTGCTTGGGGTGAAATGCTTAAAATAAAAATAAAAAAATTTATAATAATAATGTCCTTACAAGGCTGAGTCATAAGTAATATCTCCATGGCAGTAAGTTGTGCATGTATAGGTATAATTAGGGTATTATTCATTTAGAGTTCTTTGAGTGATTGATTTGCTTTTTATGGCTTATCAACCCTTGGCCAGTTATTTAAATACAGAAAATACTTTTTTAGATTGTAAGAATTTTTCATGGGGAGATAATAATGTTTTAGTGATACAAATCTTACTATTTAGCTAAAGTGGGAGAAGAGGTGAGTTCAAGTCTTTCCCAAGGGTTTTTGTGTGCCAGTGAAAATAACAAACACAATGGGAATTGAAACTTAGCTCCCAGATTAACATTTCTGAGCCTTCAGCCATTACACCACCGGCACATCCAAGCTTACAGCAACTGCTACTCACAGGCAGCCACCTATCAAGGTACTGACCAGCTACAATGTGATATAGTCATAAGCCATATTTAGAGTTCTTTAATGAAACACTACATGCACATACACATATCCAGCAGCTGCAACATGTCTATAAATATTTACCAAGACTAATACAGGGACAAATTGTGTAACTTCATTTGTCTGTTCTATCCTCCTCACCATATTCTCCTGACTTTGTATCAAACACTTTTATAGGGAAAACTCTCTCCAATGAAAACCAGATTGAAGAGCTTGTCGAGAACTTTTTAACACTAAAACCTGTGGAATTTTAGTCAAAAGGTATGAAATTGATTAGATGGTAAAACTTCATAAGGGTGAATATATAACTGAGTAAAATGTAACAGTATTTTATTTTTGAAGGATAAAGTCAATAAACAAAAAGGAAATTATTTATGACTCAGCCCTTTGTACTAACCATTTGCTTCAGTGGTGACTTTTTTCTGTTACATCCCGATTCATCCCAAATGATCAGGGATAATATATCTGAAAGTGGTCAGGTGACAGAGTTCAGCAGGTCAAATATAAATTTTAAAAAAGTATTTTAATATGGCAATATTGGATTTATTCAAAAGATCAGCTCCAGAAAAATTAGTATATGTACTGATGTTTTCTTTAAAATACAATATGGATTTTTTTCAGTGTTGAAACTTGGATAAGCATGGAATAATAATAATACAACACAAAATGTACGTAAACAAAATGTATTGAAACAAGGAAAAGGTACACAATATTTACAGTTAGTTTTGGTATATTCTTGGGAAGACTGTTCCTGCATAATGGGTTGACTAAATCGCAGTCGGGCAGAGTCTCTGGATTCGATGTCTTCTTACAATCCCTCGTCTTCCGGTACCAACCCATATTTATATGGTCGGTACTCCACTTATGTAAATTAGGTGTATCGTACACAACATTCAGCTTCACTGAAAAAATTACAAATGCAAACTGAATATGCATTTTTCAGATCAGTCAATTATTTCAATTGGAGTAATAGGAAACGTTACAGAAAACAACCAGTAAAAATAAAAGCAAGTGTCAAGGAGATAAAGAATTCTGTTTGAAATTCCTTGAAAATTGAGCAAATATATATCTGAAGAAGGCCAAAAGTAAAAAGAGAAATGATGAAAACAAGAAAGTTGAGATACATATCAGATAATTAATGGAAGTCGACAGCCTAATGATTAAAAAAAGTATTTTGTGTAACAAATATTTATCTATGCTGTTGGCAAAACAATTTCCACCTGTCTTAATAATCTGATAGGTTTGATAAAATCAAATTGGTAGCTGATCTCAAAAATCACTGTCAATCTGTTGTTAACTGGGGTAAGAAATGGCATGTTAATTTTAGTGCCTCCAAAATGAAATTGGTCTCTATAAATCATTGTAACACTAGAGAAAATGGCTTACCACCTGGTCGAAAATGGATTCAGACTTGTCTTGCAGGTAAAATGTTCCCAAAAAGAAAATGGCGGCTTTTTGAATCATATATTTTAAAAAAGATAGATCTTGAAGTCGGATAGACTTTCACAAGAATCTCTTTCAACCTATGCAAATCTGAATTCTCACTCAATCCATTAAAAGTGCTTAAAGAAGTGACAGATAAAAGTGAGATTCAGTAGCAAAATGGAGATACATGCTGTTAGATTATCTGGCTTATGCTACTCTGCTGGTTGAAGGTTGGAGGAAGTGGATTAGGGAAACTTATTACAAATCAGAAGAAACTGACAGCAGTTATCTTAAAAGAACCTTTTCTCCTTCAGTCAACATGGCTGAGGCCAACCTCCAGATCAGCAACTCACTGCACTTTCTTGGTATCAAACTTTCCACTAATATGAAGTGGAATCATAATATTGAATCAATTGCTAAGTCTGCTGCTAAGAAAGATGGTTCACTATGTTTGGATAGATAATTATTTCATACTGGAATCCATCTTGCATATTTATGAATGAACCTACCATTTATCTGTGCATTGAATATTGCTTCTACATCTGGTCTGGTGATTCTGCTATATATCTAAAGAAGAATCAACAACATTATTAGTCCTGACCTGGCATCTCGACTTCAATTGTTTTTTCACAACTATAAAGTAGCTTCCATATGAAATTTTTCAAGTTAATGCTTTGCTTTCATAACAGCTTTCACTGTTGAGTAGAACTACTTTTAGCACAGCTTATTCTATGTTAACTTTCCTTATCTCCTGTACTAAATTGGTTATAACTGATCCATATTCTGCAGTAATTGAAATGTTTAGTAATTCCACATCTTGAATATTTAAGTTCTAAAGAATTCAATGATTATGTTTCAAATTCTCTAGCAAACACATGCAGTTAGGTCCAAAATGTACACATCTCCCATTATTGTTGTGAAAGGCTAAGCTTATAAAATAGCTATACATATATTAGCCCTTTTCTGCCATTAATGCTTGCATTAATTCCTGATCAATAACAATCAGTTTCTTCCTGATTTTTCAATATATTGCTATATGAAAACATTAGCAATGCAATTTTAGAGTAAAATCATCAGCAGTGTATTTACAGAATATATATATCATAACCTTATTATGTCAGTAATGCTTACATTAATTCCTGACCACTGATAATCCTTTTACCTAGATTTACAATACATTTCTATTGTGAAATCATTAGCAATGAATTTGTATTATAAGTTAGGGGGAATGAATGAAACTGACTGAGCAACATTCCAAAGTCCATTTATATTGGGCTGATTCTGTCATTAATTCTTGTAATAATACCTGACCGATGACAAGCACTTTTCTCAAATTTGCAATTTTCTATAAATTACTAGCAATGCATTTTTATAATGAAAGTCATTAGTAGTGCATTCAAATTAAACATAATAACCATTGTCATGCATCTTTTACTTCCTGATAGCTGACAAACACTTTCTGTCTGATTTTGAATGCATTCCTTCAATAAAATCATTTGCAATGCATTCACATTATGCATATAAAGGCCCTTGTCTGTCAGTTACTCTGACTTGACTTCTTGATGACTGATAATCCCTATGCGTCTGATTTTCAAAAGACAACATACAGATTGACAGCTGATATTTGGAAAAATAAATTTTAGGTAAAAATCCGCAAATTTCTTTTCCCCTCACCATCCACAGCTATTGTCAGACATATTTATTTTGTGTCAAAATTTCTGAGATGAGGAGTTATGATTTAATTCATATACATGCAAACAGTTGTCCTCATTTCTTTTGTTGTTATCAATGGGGACACAATGGCTGAAACATTTTTAATAATAACAACAACAAAGATGAAGATAATATTCGGCTTGTAAATAGTGCAAATAATAATTAGTTTGCTAATGCAGAAAATGATGAACATTAATTAAAAGAATTGTGGTAAGAGGGAAGCAATAATGCAAAAATTCTGCCAAAATATATGACATTTAAATAGAATTTTAACTTCCTCAACTACCAAAATTTGGTGTACTATCAGATATCATAGGATTAAAATGAATGAATTTATGTACAGTGTGCGATGGATAAATTGTCATCTAAATAACACAAAAATGAAAATAACACTGACATCTTATTTTAACGGATATATTAAAAACTATACAAAAATATCTTGAAATACTAAAGAGTAAATTTATTCAATAAAAATTGCCATTTAACTCCAGACGACTTTGAAATCTCCTGCAACTCATCTGGATGGTCTCCTTGTTTAAGATGGTGAATGCTGCCATAATCCTTGCCTTCAGTTCATCTCCAGTGTTACAAGGAGTTTTGTTGGTCTCTCACTCAACTGCACTCTACACATAATAATCAAGAGTGTTGCAGTCTGAGGAGTGAGGTCAAGTATAAGGAGTGATGTGGTCGCAAAAATTGTCTGACAACCATGACTGGATTCTTCTGCTTGTGAAGAATCCTGTTGCCAGACATATGGTCTTCCAGTAGCCACCCTCTTGACCCAGAGCAGCTATAACTCCTCAAGGCACTTGATGTAGGCCTCTGTGCTAAGTCTGAGGCCTTCACCAACAAATTCGAAAGTTTTTTTATCAGAACAATCATAATGAGTTCTCCAAGCTGCTGTACGTTCATAATCACTATTAGATTCTTCCAAATTCTCTGCACTGTCCTCAGATAGACACCCAAACTCTCTGAAATGTTTATCTTGGAGCTTCCAGTGTTAATGCCAAGCAGTACAGCATACCATTTCCAAATTTCTGGTGGAGTGAATTGTGTCAGGGTCCTCTTTTTCTCACAGACCATGCCTAACTGACCCTACTATACTGTGCAGTTGACAAAATCAAAAACAAACCATGCACGAATTTGAATATATAAAATGGCAACAATTGCACCCTGTAGATACATATATATGTGTGTGTATAAAAAAGAATATATATATATATATATATATATATATATATATATATATATTAATTCCTGTTTCATTAAATAATATAGACAAGTTTTGTCTATTTATTTTAAGTAAATTCCTTTCATATTGTCAAATAAGCTTTTTAGCATTAGCACTGAAACACGAAAGAAAATCAACATATTGATAAATGTTTTTATTGTTAATCCTGTCTAAGCTTTTGGCTTACATATGGCATCATCAGAGATTACAAGTACATTACAATAAATTAAATAATAAATTATATAACAAAGATGGTAATTTTTTTTTTATGAATAGTTATGCGGACATTGCAACAACAATAGTTTTTTGTTTGCATGGAAGATTGCTATGCAACGATAAAATTTGTGCATATGAAATGCAGGAAGCAAATGTCGCATTGCGGTTCATGACATCACATATGACCACATATACATACACACACATATGTGTGTGTGTGTATATGGAATCATTAGAGTGAATTTTTTGATGGAGTTGTTTAGTAAATCATTCCTGTGATATATGTAATAATTAGAGAGTGGCTTACAGCCATATCATATTGAAACACAGGTTCTCATATGTTCATTGTAGATATGTCATGTTGAACCTGGTCAGTATCTACTTGGGTGAGCATTTGGGAATAACAAGTGCTGGTGTTGCAATGGTTAATGGCTCAGAAGTGTTAATCAGAGAGCTGAGTTCAAATTCTTTTGGGATTTTTTATATTCACTTGTGCACAAATACCCTTGGAAAAGGTATGAATCCACCTCTTCTCCCACCAGCTATGGGACAATTAGTAAGATTTGTATTTCTAAAATATTAGTTAAAAAAAAAATTCTTACAATCTAAACATATTTTCTGGTTTTAAATAATTGGCAAAAGGTTCATAAGGTGTAAAAAAAAAAATCAATCAATTATTAGAGAGAATGAAAGTTTTGAGGGTTTTAAATTAATAAATCCTACCTGTGATATATGGAATCATTACAAAGAATGAAAATTTGGATAGATTTGTTTAATAAATACTTCCTGTGATATATGGAATCATTAGAATAAATAAATTCAACAGATTGCACAGAATCCAGAATAGCATACCAAAATCCATTTTTGGTGTTAAATAGCATTCTGACAATGTTAGCCTTCCTCTTTGTCATGGGTCCTTACCTATAACTACAGAATGAACTCTTTCTAACACTATGTATACTATGCCTCCAAGAGAGAGGGTCGAATCAAGTCGAGCCAATAGTATTTCACTCCAAACCAGACTGACAGTCATACTAACACCTTCCACATCTTGTATTATTATTTTGTGTAATATACCTTTGTTATTTCTACTCTTTTATTCATGTTGTTCTTCCTTGGTCCTAACCTGGACCATAACACTCTTAAGAATGCTCCATGACTGTGGTGAGTTCAATTTCCACTGACTGATATACATAGGGCATAAGTTTAGAGTAAGTGTTTAACAGACAATTGACTGTTGATTCCTGTAGACTCATTGTGAATTATAAAACCACAATCATACATTTGTAGTTTCTAGTTCCATCTTTAATCCTTTGGTTTTTAATTCTGAATGATCCGTCACCTAGATTGACTGCCAACCAAGGAGATAGAGCACAGCCTGACATGTTATACTGCACTTTAAATATCAAATACATATTTAGAGGACACGTTGTGAGCCCACTGTTCAACCCATTTGGTTTTGAATCCAATATTGTTCTTCCCCTAGACTGGCTGCCAACCAAGACTGATCAATTTAACTGCAGTTTCAGTAGCAAGTAGCTTTTTACAGTGCAGAGTTGCTTTACCCATGTTCAACTATTTGACTTTGAATTCACAATTGTCTTTCATCTTGACTGGCTGCCAGCCAAGGCTAGAGAACAGTCTAACCTGCTATGCTGTAGCTTTCATAGCAAATATGTTTTTACAGTGTGAAGTAGCTAGCACAATGTTAAATCCTTTGGTTTTGAATTTTATCCTTCATCTAGACTGATTGGCAACTAAGGCTACAGGATCCACTGAACTGTTTTTTTTTTCTCACAGATGTATAGAGGAGGTGAGAAGCAACAGATTCATATCTTTTCCAAGAGCATCAGTGAGAAGTGATGATAAAAATAATTTGAAGAAACCCTCTCACCAATTCCATTTTGCTGGCCATCAGGCCATCCACAATTTCATATATATATATATATATATATAGGATTGGTGTATACAGAATAAATTCCAATAACCAACAAATACTATTCTTAAAAGAGTGCTCAATACAGAGTAGAGCAAATATAATTATTTATTCGAAAATGTTGAATCAACACCATCACTTGATAAGACACCAGAATTGTTGAAACAAAATGGCTATTTTTGTAGTGATTTTATAACATATTTATGCTATAATTTATAATATATAATATATATATATATATATATATATATAATTTCAAATCTGTGCTCAAGCTGTTAAGAACAAGGTTATTAATGTCTTCAATAATATTTCTATGAACTGGGTTTTGAGAACTAAGATTATCCATTATATCATGACTTTACTGCCAGTCTTTGCTTGTATCTTCTCCTTTATTTCTTTTAAACTTTATTGCTCATCTATGTTTTAATCTAAATGTTATACAAACATTTCATATGTGCAAATATACTGGGTATGACTATAAACTACATCTGGCAGCAAGGCCTCTGATTGAGAAGTTTCGAGAAGTGTAGAAGCACCTCTTAATTGCTGTTGTTCCCATGTTCACCTTCACCTGTGATGTAGCACCTGTTTGGGTCTCAAATATGGGTAAATAGTTAACCATTAAACTGGGATCAAAACAATACTTTATTGTAAAAATACCAGCAATATATTTTCATAGTAAATAATTGCCAGCAATACAGGTTTGCAAAAGAAATAACTAATGATCACAAGAAAATTAAATTTTGTCTTTAAATGACCCATGCAGAGTTGATATAAACAAATATTTTATCTGCCAACTATATATGAAAAAAAACATACCTTTACCCTGAAAATATAAAATTATGTACAAAATATTTAGATTTCAGCATTAAATAACCCACAAAGGTTAATATGCCGCTAAACAAAACCAACCAATCAATATATTGAAAAAAGAAATAAAGAATTCACATTTATCTTTCTTTTTACTTTCTCTTTCCACAAAGAATTGTTCAGTATTGCAATTTTTGAAACTCAAAGTATTTGAGTATTGTCACAATAGCCAGATATAATGTATTTTTGTAATGTAAAGTACCAATTTACAAGATCCTTGCAATTATTTTTTAATTTGTTTCACATTATTGGCTGAGCCATGTCAACAGAAAGTGTGGAATTCCAAGTGGTGAACTATGAGCTGTCAGGAATTTCCTGCTCCTGCAGAAGAAAACTCCAAAGGAAATCTATAAGTGTATAATACATGCATTTGTTGACAAGTGCCTGTCATGCTGAACTGTGAAGAAATGGCGTGCCAACTTCCAGTGTGGAGATTCTGAGACACAAGATGCAGCAGATACAGAGAGACCTTCAACAGTGTCAACTCCTGAAATTGTTGATCAGTTTCATGAAATATTTTTGGCTGATGTTTGCAAAAAAAAAAAAAAAAAAAAAAAATCACTGAAACACTAGATATATCCAAGAAATAGGTTTATAATTCATGAGCAGTTGTGCATGCAAAAGCTGTCAGCCAAGTGGGTGCCAAAATGTTTCAGTGCCAATTAGAAATGATATTGCGTAGATATCTCCAAGTTGATTTTGCAGCATTTTCAGTGATTTAATTGCCGATGAAACATGGTTGAACTACTATGACCTGGGGTCCAAAGAACAGTCCATTCATTTTGCTATTTGATAAGAAAGATTGAATCAGTTTAAATATTCATCCAGAAATACCATAAACTTTCAACTTTTGAAGAATACCAGCATGGCAAATCCTGTTACGTGCTTTTGAAAATATCCAAAACAAAAGCCCAAGTTTAATCATTCTTATCTAAAACTTGATATAGTCTTCAACAATAATTGGTAATAGATCAACAGTTGACATAGAGAAATGAAAAGCCATATTTCTTATCTCAAAGAAGACCCTTTAACTTTATAACTAAAAGGAAAAATAATGATATAAGCAAGATGTTAATTTTATACACTACCTAAAACCAAAGGTTCGGAAGGAAATTACAGAAATAACAATAACAATGAGAATGAAAAGTTTAATTTTAAGAAAAAGATTTTATAAATCTCAACCATTAACTCTTTCATCAATGAATGCCAAATATTCCCTGTATGGAAATGGTTGATTCCACTAACACCATTATTTTCTTGTTTCTCCAACATAACAGGAGTTTGAAAAGGAAGAAATTTTTGAATGATTCAGCTCAGTAGAAGAGCAAACATCAGAAGTTTGTGCAGAAAATGGTTAGAGAAATGATATGCTGATTTTGTTGAACATCAGGGTGAATATAATGAATAGCATGTACATTTCATAGCTTAAGCTTATTCCATTCTGAGAACATTTCAGAATATCCTCATATATATCCTGAGAAAAAGCATTGATTTTTAGTGTTTGTCAACATACGAGGGTGATGGGTAAATTGTTGCCATTTCATAATCTTAATTTCATGTGTTTGTTTTTGCTGACTGCAGAGTATAGTATGGTCACTTGGGCATCATCTGTGAGAAAAAGATCATCATGATGCAATTCGCTGTACCAGAAATTTGTAAACAGCATGCTGTACTGCTTGGCATTCACACCAGAAGCTCTAATACGAACATTTCAGATTGGGTGTCAATCTGAGGACAGTTCAGAAGATTTGGAAAGTGTCTAATTGTGATTATGAAGATACAGCATTTCAGAAAAACTCACTTTGATCATTCTGATAAAAAAAGAACTCCCAGATTTTTTGATGAGGGCCTCAGACTCAACATGGAGGCCTACATCAATTACCTTGAAGAGTTAGTGCTGCCCTGGGTCAAGAGGATTGCTGCTGGAAGACCATGTCACACAAGCAAGAAAACCCAATCATGGCTGTCAGACAATTTTTGTGACCACATTACTCCTTATACCCCAGACTGCAACCCCCTTGATTATTATGTGTGGGGTGCAGTTGAGCGAAATACTAACAAGACTCTTTGAAACACCAAAGATAAACTGAAGGATTATGGCAATTAGACCATCCAGAAGAGTTGCAGAAGATTCTGATGTTGTCTGGAAGCCGAGCTTGAAGCAAATGGCGATTTTATTGAATAAATTTACTCTTTAGTATTTCAAAACTTTTTTGTGTAATTTTGGTAAATATATCTGTAAAGCTGAGATCTCAGTGTTATTTTCATTTTTGTGTAATTTAAACAATTTATCCATATTTGTTAGATGAATCATTGTCATTATTACTAACTTATCACTAGCTTTTCTTTCATTTATGTTCACACCTACTGTGCATCCTACTCCTAAATCTCCAAAAAGGGGGTGGTCCCAAGCCTAATTGGGGGTCTTGGACAGTACTTTGTAACCCTTGCTATCTTATCAACATTTCCTTTTATTCTACATACATTTATGTTACATTTATATTTAATATATTATATAAATTATATACAATTTAAACTAAACATTTGACTATTATTAAAGGGTGAAAAAATTTCATGGTTTTTGACATCATTCTGGGGTCTTTTTTTTTTTTTTTACCAAAATCCATGAATTTGTTTTCCTCATCCTAGGTCTCAAAAAAAAAAAAAAAAAAAAAAAAACACTATATAAAATTCTCTATATTTTATCTATAATGTTGAATGCATCAACTTTTTAACGTGAAAAAATCTCAAATTGATGTTCAAAATTACTGCAAAAAACACAATTGATTTTTTTAAGATGGAATGATGTATTATGACATGTCTCTAATAATTTGTATTAAGATACATTGTATTTATTTTCAATTTTTCTAGTTGAATTGTTCATCAATATTGCATATGATCTATTATTGTATATAAATAGGTTACAATAAAATTTCTATTTTGTATAAATGCTACTATATTAAAATTGTGATATAGTAGAGTAGGGGGTCGTATCATAGATTTTGAGGGGGTATTATAAATTGATGTGGCTTATTATTGATTATGGGGGGCATGTGAACCTTACACCAGCCCTGATAATTATCAATATACTTATCTTAAACTATTTTCACTATTAATTTTTGTTAATTTTTCTGACATACTTTTGTTGCTTCATTACATTCCATGTAAGTAATAAATGTAACATAATATCACAGTAGTAATAAACATAATAGCATAATATTACACTAATAATAAACATAATAACATAATATTACACTAATAATAAACATAATAACAATATTACACTAGTAATAAACATAATAGTCTAACTTAATTTCTTAGATAAAGTATTGTCATAATTATTTATTTTTGATTAATATTATTTTCATCTTCATTTTATTGTTTCTTCCTCCATAGTAATGAACATAATAATCTTGCTTTAATATTAGATGAAGAATTATCATTAAGGCTTAACAGGATTTATTATTGGCAGCCACAACCATAACATAATATGTTCAGATCAAACAGTGTTGATAACAGCTACAAAAAACTACAAGACTACCTACAGAAGATAGTGAAGGAAAGTGAGAAGAAAGGACTAAGCGTCAATTGCATGAAGATAGAATGTATTCTTGTCAGTAATATTACAAATTGAAGATACCAAAATCAAGCAAGTACAAAAATATAAATATCTAGGAAGTGTTTTAATGGAGGACAGAAAGTGTGATACTGAAATCACAAAGTGCATTGGGATAGAGAAAGAGGCCTTCCAAAAGCTAAGCAGAGTATTAAGAAGCAGAAAAATCCGATTAGAAACAAAGAAAAGAGTGCTGAACTGTTATGTAATATCTTTCATCCTATATAGCAGATGAAGAAGAAATTTGAAGCAGCAGAAATGTGGTTCTGCAGAAAGATACTAAGAATACTATGGACTGAACATGTAAGCAACAACAAAGTTTTAGAGAAAATGGAAACAAAAGGAAATATATACTTAACATCAGAAAGCAATAGTTGAAATTTCTAGGGCACATGATGAGGAAAGGAGGCTTAGAAAATCTGAAACTAACAGGACAATTTTAAGGCAAGAGGGATAGAGGAAAACAGTGCATAACCAACCTAGTGAGCTTGATTAAATGTGTACAAGAACAGTGTTTAGGAGAGATAACAAAAATCCAAAATTTATTAAGAGCTACAAAAGACAGATTGTGGAGAACCATGATCGCACATGTCCTGAAGAAACATGGTTCATTGAAGAAGAAATTTGACTTGCTTTTCTTTTATCTTATCTTTAGATCTTGTGAAAATTTAATCAACACTATAAAAATAAACATTAAAAAAAGGACAGAAGGAACCAGGAAAAAAGTAAGAAACTACAACCACAATAAATATCAATATGAAGAGAAAAACAAAAATGTCTATAATCAGCTGACTAGTTTTCGTTCCACTCTCTTATCAGAGCTCAATCAAAGAAATTAACACACTGTGCACACTGACTGAATCAAAAAGTGAGGATGAAAAGTGAGAAGAAGAAATAAATATTTGATACTTGTGAACTTTCCCTCTCCTATTTCTTTTTAAGTCTTTTTACACAGCATTTGAACTCCTTGATCAAGATCTAAAGAGAGAGGAATGAAAACCAGTCAGCTGATTCTATTAACATTTTTTTTTACTTTTCATAATACCACTCACTGTGGCAGTAGTTACTTTCCTTTTTTTCCTAGTTTCCACTTACCCTTTTTAAATAAGTCTGTTTTTATAACATTGGTCATCTTAATTTTATTGCTTGGTTGCACTTTGTAGTCATAATAGACATGGTAATGGTAATATTAGCTGTTTCCATATAAGGGAACATTTGGCATTCATTGACCAAGCAGATGGTACTGCTTTCAGTTGAAATTTCGAAAATCTTTCTCTTAAAACATTTTTTTTCAGAAAAATAGGTTTTCTCAAGTTCAGTAGCTGTTATAGCTCTTTTCAGTAATGATGTGGATTTCCTTTCTAAACATTTATTTGAAATAGTGTGGAATATCTGCTTCTTCATTATGTCATTATTTTCTCTTGTAGTTATCTATGCTATTCACTTTAGCTGTTGTGGTTGTTGATAGTTCTCAAATGATGTGGTTTCTGTTATTTGTTACAGTTCTTTGTTTCTGATTGTGTAGTGCCAATCCACAATATTCAAAGAAGTATGGTCTTTGTCAAGACACCAAGGCTTCACTCGCTCAAAGACTATTATCAAGATCAATGGTGAAAACAGTCTTAAATTATCCAAATTTCTTAGATGAAGTATTGTCATTATTAATCTATGATCTATACTGACAGGCATTATAACAGTCTTCTCCTTCAAATTAATCTAAAGGTGACCAATTTAACCCTTTCAAATTGAATCTTCATGGGTCAGGTTTTGAAGCAGAATGTTCTGAGCAGTCAGGAGAAGTCTTTATATCAATGGAGAGGGGCTGCACATAAGAATTTGCACACTAAAATTTCTTCCTTTTATGTGCCATGTCCTTTCAGGATATAGGCGATCATGGCTCTCCACCTGCCCCTATCTCTTGCAGCTCTCAACAAGTTCCTTCCCTCTGCTTCCTCCCCCTGACCACATTCTATCATCCACTTCCTTAAGCCCACCAGGTATGTCATGTGTTGTTTTCTTTTGTCTCTCTTTCCCTCTACTCAACCTGTGAATATCAGATTCTCCAGTTCCTCCTTCCTCATTATGTGTTCCAGAAACTTCAGCTACATCTTCCTGATATTAAGTATAAACCTCCTCCTTGTTTGCAACCTCTTTAAGATCTCATCGTTGCTCACATGCTCGGTCCATGATATCCTTAGCATCCTTAGTGTTCACATCATTTTCATAGAGATGGCCAAATAATTTTCAGTCCCTCCAAATGTTAAATTTTCACTTTAAAGTATAACTTTTTAAACTAATCAACACAAAGCCTTGATTTTACAAAGAAATTACACCATCAAAATATAAGAAATATCAACTTGAACTCATTTTGGTTACAATCATTTCAATATTGAATAAATTTATTTGTCTAATGTGAATAATCTCTTCTAAGTATCAGAATTACTTTATCTTCTTGTACTGACTGCCTATCATAGTAGTCCACTTTATTCAAAACTGCCCACCACAACATCATCATGTGAACCACTTAGTCTATGTAAGTTGTGTCCCTTGAAAACAAGTTCTCATGAAACGCTTATAATATATAAAAAAGTAAATGATATACAATATATATATATATATATATATATATATATATTATGCTTGTATATAAAACATTAATTTTTAATTCAACTTTTTCAATATGATATGAGATGAGCATTTCTTTTAGTAGCTATTTGATTTTTGCTTTATAAAGATGGTCTCCTGTTTCCACATTTTTCTTTAGCAGAACTTCTCGAGGTAGAGTGTTACAAAATAAGAGGCACCATCCCAAGAAAGATGATAATGCCAGTAAGACACAAGTGGCCACAGAAGTGAAAGAAAAAAAAAGCCTTTAGAAGAAAATGGAAACTCAATTCTAAACTGGAAATAAGGATAACCCCTACTCCTGTTCAAAAGACAGGAGAGGAAAGTGAACCAGATGATAGGTTAAGAAAAACACAAGTATATCAACTCAAACACATGTACCTCCTAAAAAATAACATTTAAAGTAATAAAAAAAGAAATAATATATATATATATATATATATATATATATATATATATATATATATATATATATATATATAAAAATGTTTATATATATAAAAATATTTTGTTCAGTTTGTAAGTTTTTTCACCTGATGCTAGTTACAGGAAGTCATTTCAATTTGATTGACTGAGTCATTCATTCATTCATTTTCTATGGCTTATGAACCTTTTCAGGCTATTTAAAGCCAGAAAATATTTTTAGATTCTAAGAATTTTGTTCTTTTTGCAAATAATAATGGCTTTAGAGATACAATTAACTCAAAGCTGTGGGGAGAGGACATGGATACATACCTTTTCCAAGGGTATTTGCACCTAAGTGAATATAACACACCCAAACAGGAATTGGAACTCAGCACTTTGATTAACAATACCAAGCCATTATGTATACACCACCCATACATCTAATCTTATAGCACCTGGTATTCCCAAGCAGTCATCCATCTTGTTATTGAGCAGGTTCAACATTTCTTAACTTCAGTTAGTATACAGGAACAGGTGTTTCAACATGATGTGTCCATAAGCCTCAAATTTGAGAGAGTTCTGAAATGGAAGATGATGGTCATGAATATGATGCTGCTGACCAGGCTTCTGATAAAAGAACAGCATCAATTTATGCTGCCTGATGGAAGAAAAAAAAAGGAGTTTTTTTTTTTTAAATTGGTGCTGATATGGCCAGAGGCATACAGCTGCAGTTAATGAATCCTTTATTTAGCCATTCAGCATCCTTGTTTTATTTTCTGCTTGATGAGTATATTTTCTGATTCATTATTCTAAATTTCAATATATTCTTGATGCAATAACAATAAAAGTTCAAGTTAAAATTACTACTAATACAATTAATGTAATAAAAGCAACTGAAATTAAAATTAAAGAAATACAAGTCAAAAATGAATAATCAACAAGGCTTCATTTTATAATAAAAATTCAAGATAAAATTTTTACTCATACAACCATTGTAATACAAAGCAATAATTGACAATGCATCTTATTTTTGTTGTAGCAAAAAACAGTCATAAATTCTCATAATATCTTAAATGAAGAACTGTCACTCTTAATTTTCAATTGATTTTTTTCAGATTATTTTTGTTGATTGGTTACGCATCATGGTAGTAAGATAATAATAATAATAATAAAAATTGTTCTCATAAGTACAGTGCACACCTTATGAAGGATTTTATCTATATAAAATATATGTGATTTTTTTTTTCAAAGCTACTCAGTGGAAAATGTCTTGACGCCATTTCTGACCTTAGGTCTTATGTCAGGACCCAGAAAGAAATGAGTATACACCAGAAATCAATGGAAATATAATAATAATAATAATAATTCACTTCTTCCTTCCCTGTCAACAACTTTAATATTCGTTATTTTCTGTCTTCTTAATTCTTGTTTTTTTTTATTATTCTCCCTCCTTAATAATGTTTTTTTTCTCATATTCTCTAACACTCAGTAATCTCTTGCATCTTAGTGGCTTTATTGCCTTTCCTGGAATGAAATTATTAAAAAATAAAAAGTTCATAATACTATCTATAAAGAACAGTTATCAAGAAAATTATCAACAAAATACCAACATGTGATAAAGAAAATGACTTTAATAGAAAACAGAAACAAAAGCTATTATAATTCCAGATTCCAGTATATATAAAATTGCTTTCTCTGTCTGCTTCAAAATGTGAAAATCACATGACTGAAGATTTTCAGTCTATGTGCATTTTCATGGGCCAAGCTAGTAGGGAGATGGGTGATTTTTATCGAGTCTCTAGAATGATTGCCAACCAAGACTATAGAACCCAGTCTATCCTACTATTTAACACATAGTTGATGGGTGAGGAGAGATAAATTTAAACCTTTCCCAAGGATATTTGCATGTAATTGAACGTAACGAGCTTAGCTCTAATTCCAAGCCACAATCAAGTATACCCCATGCCCATCCATACAGATCCCAGTAACTATATTCAAATATTTGTATCAACAACTTTGTCTTAATAGGAATAAAACCTTATTTTCTACAATTCTAGATAGACAAAGCCAAGTTTGTCACAGACTTACAACTCTATACTAGCTAACAAGGATTGAAGACAATGAAAAGCTAGTCTCCTTGCAACCAGTTTCTGTCAGTTCTGTCTGTAAAAGCAACAAGATATTTTGTTTCGATGAACTTACAAATAATATATCACTATTTCATACCACATGATTCTTTTGTTTACTATTTAATTCTCTTATTTATACTCATTTTATCAAAAAAATATTATTTATTATTCACCAAACTTCTTATCTGCACTACTTACCTAAACTATATGTCTGATGTTCTTTTGTTCATAAGGTAGGGTGGTTGCAAAGCCCATACCGGCAAAAATCATCTAAGTTAATTATTTTTGTCTAAGGAGACCCTTTAAATACTCTCGGATCTATATTTTTCTCAATATATATTCCAGGGATACTTTGATGTAAAAAAAAAAAAAAAAAAAGAAAAAGAGAAAGATTGAAAACAAACAATAAAGACGAAAAAAGAACATTGATTTTCTTCCCCAGTCTCTTATTCGTTTTAATAAAAAAAGAAAAAAGTTTCCTAATTTTTGTTTTTCCATCTTTATTTCAATTCCTTTTATGCATTTATTTATTTATTCTCTTATGTTTATTACCCTTTGTTCTTTTATGGAATTCTATTTTTTACTTTATGTCAAAAAGATTACAGAAAGATAATTCTTTTATTCAATTTTTTTTTTCTGCTTCTTGTTTGTGGCATAATTTCCAATTGTCTGCAATTTTTAAATTTGGCTCTTTAAGCAATCTCAATTTTCGCTTCAACTAATTCTGCATCTTTGTATAGCTACAATTCATAATGGTTCATCGTGTTCATTATTACTGCTACAATCAACAGCAATCATCATTATGGCAACACTGTAAGTGTGTCTAAGTGACAACAAGTACAATGTCTTGATTTTCTTTTATATTATTCCCATAATATTTTATCTGACTGCTATTTTAATAAAGTCTCTTTTTGTTCTCTTTTTTCTTAAAAAATATGCCTAAAAGTAATCAAGTTTCAAATCAAATGAACTTGTATTTGTTAGCATGATATGCAAAACTGATATCATTATTTACATCTATTAAATAGTGAAACTAGAAACCATTATTTGTCTTTTTGACTTCATTAGAAACAAAGAAAAGAGAGCTGAATTGCTATGTAATCCTCCTTTATAACAATTTCCTCACTTAAGAAGACTGAGGCAATAGAGATGTGGTGCTGAAAAAAAAAAGATGCTGAGAATACGATGGATGCAGTATGTAAGCAATTTGGAAGTTTTAAGGAAAATAGGAACAAAATGGGAACATCTACTTAGAATTAGAAAGAGACAGTTAACATTTCTGCGACACATAATGAGGAAAGAAGGCTTGGAGTGTTTGACACTCAAAGGACATATTGAAGTCAAGAGGGGTAGAGGGAAACAATGAGTAACCTCCCCTAGAATCTTGTTTAAAAGAATAGAAAAATAGTGACTGGGAGTGATAATATGGGGATGAACATTCTTTATAGCTACAAACTATACTAAGTTGGTGAGAGCTATTATAATCCAAATTTTAAAAAAAAAATGGACTTATTCAAGTACATTCTTCAGCATCTTAGTCTAAATGGAATCTACTTGCCATTCAAAGTGAATTCTTTATTGCAAATTTTTTGCAAACTATTACTGCATAACTAAAAAGAGCAATTAACTTGTTTGAATTACATATTTTCTGACTATTTTATCAATGATTTCACTGTATGATAACACTTTGTAAAGGTAACACAGCAAATGAGATGGGAGGTTCTTCTGCACCCAACTTTGTTTTACTATTATTCTCCTGATACAAGGAGCCACACAAGGTAGAGGGTTACTGAATGAGATTATTGTAATGCTGTAAAGAGAGGAAATAAGAAGTACATGAGAATATGAAGGATAGATAATGATTGACCCTAGACTTGAAGAGGTTAAGATCATAGTGATCAGAGAAGCATCCTATCAGAAGTTCCACAAAGTAAGAGATCTGGGGAAGAAACTGTCTCTGTAGAACTTCCTCCTTACCAAAGGAATACAAAGATAATGAGTATGATTTGAATGTACATGTCATGGCAGGTCCTAAATGTGAAGGTCTGTACTAATAGAACTAAGGTATATAATTTGTTTGAACATTTTCTGTAGTAATAGAGTTGCAAGAAGCTAGTAATAATTCATATAATAATTCATATTTAGGTGCCATTTTTGTTATCTTCTCACTATCACTTGTTTAGCTTCAACCAACAACTCTTGCCTGGTCAGTAGTTCGAACAATTTCAAAATTATAAAATGAAATGTACAACTTAGCATAAAGCGAGCACACTTTGAAAACCAACATTGTTTTCTTAGTCTCCTGAATGGTTTTCAACTCAATAGAACTGCACTGTGAGCTTTAAAGGAAGATTAAAACATAACTTCCACATTTCTAAATAAAACATAAAGATTGACATCTTGAAACTCTGGTTTGCAATGAAGAGCCAAAATTACTAAAAAGATCTTCAATTTTGTATTTAACCCATTTTTTTTATATTAACAGTGCCAAAAATGCTTTCAGCACCCCAAAGACATTGAAATATAAGTCTAGATCAGGATCTTCTAATAAATACAAGACAAGTTATGTCCAAAACTGGTATTTGGTGTCTGGTACCAAAAGTGAATAATGATCAATTTAACATATGAAAGGAAATGAGTATACTTTAATTATTTTCCTGAGGAAAATTTTCTTACTTTTTCCAGAATAGATTGCTTTAATATTTGGGAACTTAACATTAAAAAGGAGTAAACATTTTTTCTTGAGCTTTTTTTGTTAGTGTTATTCAAAACTGGGAAATCAGAGACCAAAATTCAGGTAAAATATAATTAAAAAAATTGTGATAATTGACTGAATTGAGCCGCAATGTTCACTTGATATAGTTCATTTTTGAAAAGAAGTGTCAAGTTAAGACTGTCTAACATTCACGAAATTCATTTCAACAAGATTCCAATGATTTGACTAGCAAGAAAAGGCAGAAAAAGCAATTATCTGGAACTCGTCATCTAAAAGGTAAATGATTAAATATGTGTGACTTTTGATTAATTTCAAACTATCTTAACTTAACAAATACTTGGAGTTAGAATAAAGCAAGATCAATTCTGAAATCCTGAGATTGTCTACTAGATCTAGCATATATCACTTGGGAAATGTCCCAAAAAATGCCAAATGTCCACTTGTGAGCCCACTGTGGGTGGCATATGGTCATAAATAGGGGAATACTTTCATGGGGTTATGAATTTATATTAATAAAATATTTCAGGTAATGTTACGTTACTTATGTCTGATAAAAATTACAAGACTAACTTTTCCATACATAAAAAAATTTCTTTATTCCCTTCTGGATTTCATCAAATTAACATTAGCCAAATCAAAGGTATGGGGGTTGGGGTCTTTTTTCAAACTTTCGATCTTCTTGTGAGGGTGTGACAGATTTTACTTCTCCCCTCATAACTTAGGCATTTATTTATTATAATTTCTTGTTATCTGTTTTTTTTTTGGGTTTTTTTTTGCATATATCTTTCCAAGGTTCATCTGGGTTCACTTCCCTGTTTATGTTGGTGTATCCATTGACATCCTTTGAGGTTCAACTCTGCACTTTTGACTTTGAGGTCACTTCCTAGGCTAACTCGTACTACCTAGGATCTTATGTTTTTTTGATTTTTTGAGGTAACACCAAGTATAAAACTTATTTTGGCATCTCTCAGCATCTGAGTCCAATACACACTTGCACAACCAGAGATCAACTCTTCTTGGCTCAAAAGCTCTTGATGGGCATTAAATTTGATTAAGATCTCTGGTATTTTCTGGTGTGAATCATATACTACAGTTTGACTAGAACAAAGTCAAAAGTCATCATGGATTAGGGTTTGAGTGTATTGGTCTTGTTCAACTGTTGATCACATCAGATTATACTGTCTCTCCCCAGAAACTACAACTAAATTCCACTCTGCAGAATTGCAATATAACTCACATGTTAGCTCTTTGGGTATGAAAGTAACACAAATGTGCCTGAGCAGGCATTTGGAACAGGGATTACCTAGCCACCCTAGCAAATGAGTATACTCAAACAGAAGCAGTTATCCATTATTATTAATATTTACAAAGCTTATTGATAGTTAATAAGCTTAGGATAGCAGATGAAAATTGTGGAGTACTCAGCAAAGTTCATATTCAGTAATGATTAGTAAAATACTAAGCTAACTAGTTATTACTAAAGCTTTAAATTTTTTTAATCATTTAACCCCAAACAAGGCAATAAAGCTACTAAGATGGAAGGAGTTACTGAGTGTTGGAAAATATGGGTAAAATTAAAAAAAAAACATTATTAAGATGAGTAAACAATAAAAGAACAGGGATTTAAATTAATTTGAAAGAAGAGAAAAATAAAAGCCTTGCCATCTTCCAATTGCCATTTCTTGCTCATTTAATCTAACTAGTTGTAATCAGTTTTCCAGTCATTGTATAATTTCCCTTTCACCAAAATATCACATTTTTACTTCCCATGCTTACTATATTCACCTTAGTACTATAATTTCTCTATAAAGTCTTAACTAGTTCTATATGTACATTTTTTAGGTGTAGGGAATGTTAATGATAAAAACAAAAAGAAACCATTTAATAGTCCTATTTATTGCTTAATGTTTCAGTATATTGCTAGACTTTTAAACTAGTTTAAGCCAAAGAATTGAGAAAGAGAGAGCTGAAGTATTTTCAACATAGAAAGAAGGCTTGGATAATTTAACACTCACAGAACATATCAAAAAGCAAAGAAGAAGATGATAAAGAATAAGGAACATATTTGATGAAAGCAACAAAAGATAAAAGCTGTGGAAAATCAAGGTCATCCATGTTTTGAAGGGAGAATGCATGCCAATATTGTTGAGAGCCATCATTGGCCTCATTCTTAAGAGACAGAGCATGTAAATAGATAGACAAACAAGTATTACAGAGAGAAAGATGGGTCATAAAGAAGCAAGTATTGCTGAAAGGTATGGAGAGCTATGATCATCCATGGCCTGAAGGAACAGAGCATGCGAACATTGGTAAGAGCAATGATTTGTCACATCCTGAAGGGACAGAGCATGTAAATGAATAGAGGAACAAGTATTACAAAGAGAAAGAAGGATCATAAAGAAGCAAGTATTGCTGCAAGCTTTGGAGAGGTATGATTATTCATGTCCTGAAGGGACAGAGCATGCAGATATTGCTGAGGGCAATGATAGTCACATCCCAAAGGGACACAGCATACAAATGAATACAGGAACAAGTATTATGAAGAGAAAGAGGAGTCATAAAGAAGCAAATATTGCTGACAGCAAGCAAAGGAAGAAATTGTGAAAAGACATGAAGGGAAATGACACACAGAAAAAGAGAGAATGATTTGACGGATAATTATAGTGGCTTTTGTTCCTGACTAGGCAGCTTGACATCAGTCCCTTTCTCACTGATGTGATCTGGCATCCCTCTGTCTTTTCTACAAATATTTTCAAAGCAACTACTTTAACAAGCTTTTTTTCCCTAGTGCTTAAAATAAAATGTATTTAAGCATGCTACAAGATTGGCATCTAGGATCCACCCTTTGATTATTGAAATAGCTAAATTAAACTGTCTCTATTATATCAACTGTTTCTTTTCTTGCACTTGCCACCTGTGGAACTCAATTCCATTTACTTGCATCCCTGATAACTACATCTTCAAGAATTTAAACTCAACATCAATTACCATTTTTCTGTCTTCTTGAACTCTGTTCAACTTGTGTCCTTTCCTCAATCCTCCCTATTCCCAGTCTTCACATTTACTTTCACTCTTTGTAACCCCCAGTGCACTAGTGGCACTCCTGCCTTGCTTGGGGTAAAATGGTCAAAAAAAAAAAAAGAAAGAAGAAAAATTAAGTCTGGAAGAATCATTACAATATTTTATTTTTTGAAATTTGCTTTCAGAATTTTGTGATCTATGAAGCTAAAATCATCCTGTTTGTAGTGGCAAACATGCTATTACCAACAACATGAAGGTGTAGGAAATTTTAATTGACAGATATTGTCATCTGAATCTGATTAAACGTATTTTACAAATGAATAATACAACATTTATTTATACAACATTTATTTTTTGGTTCTTTTATGGAGTAATTTCCAAATAGTCGAAACAAGTGTACTCACTGAAAATTTATGCATTAAAAAGGGTCTCTAAAAGATAAATAAACCTTAAAGGAAAGGCAATTTGCCATACATGTACTAGAAAATAGAAATAAATATTCAAAGAAAAACATTGGGGGGTGTATTTATTTGTAAAGATCTTTGTGCCTTCTGCTCTTGAAAATAACTCTACTGGGAAAAACAAGTGACATGCAATTGCAACTTGGAATCTCTTCTTCCGCTTGCCTCTATCCCATTTTCTCCCCACACACACACAGAATCCATCTCACTTCTGTCCTCGAAAGAAAATGTATTATGGTTGCACATTATTCATCACGGCGCGTTTTCCTGGAAGAAGAGCTTATCATCATGGTCTTATGGAGATGTTGGGCATTTTATCAGAAAAACAGCATCAGTGAGAAAGACTTGGGAAAGAGGACACATTCTTGGCACTATCAACACATAGCTGATCAGTGGACACTGAAAGACGGACAACAAATGGATGAACGGACAGAAGGGGTGGATGGTTTGATGAGTTGTGGCTGTGGAAGAAAATTTTCTGACCTTAAGCACTCTCCAACCAATACCCGCACCACTAATACCATCGCTACTCTGGATATCCCAAACTGCCTCCCCACATCCAAATCTCCACCTTATCATGCTACAGTACAAAAGCCTAACAATGTAGCAAAGCAGTAAGTGTCAAACATGACTGGTGAGCATGTACATGTCTATCTAGCAAGAAATGCAAAAAAAAAAAAAAAAGAGTGAAAAGAAAATGGAAAATGAAGAAGGGAAATAATTAGTGAGATGAGAGAAAGAGTCAATTTCATGCAAAAATAACAGAAGAAAAAGAAAAGAGAAAAAGAAGAAGATAAAGAGAGAAGAAAGAAAAAATGGTGAAAGAAAAAAGGGTGAAAGAAAAAAGGGTGAAAGAAAAAAGAAAAGAACGAAAGAAAAATGAAAAGGGTGAAAGAAAAAAGAAAAGAGCGAAAAAAAAAACTTAAAGAAAAAAGAATAGGGTGATAGAAAAAGAAAGAAAAAATAGAAAAAGAAAATAGAAAAAGAAAGAAAAGAAAGAAAATTGAAAAAGAAAATAGAAAAAGAAAGAAAAGAAAGAAAATTGAAAAAGAAAATAAAAAAAGAAAGAAAAGAAAGAAAATTGAAAAAGAAAATAGAAAAAGAAAGAAAAGAAAGAAAATTGAAAAAGAAAATAGAAAAAGAAAGAAAAGAAAGAAAATTGAAAAAGAAAATAAAAAAGAAAGAAAAGAAAGAAAATTGAAAAAGAAAATAGGAAAAGAAAGAAAATTGAAAAAGAGACAAGAGAAAATAATTTAGAGAAAAAAGAAAAGAAATTGAACAAAGAAGGAAGAAAATAGGAAAGAATATGAATAGAAAGGTTTAAGGAGTAACCACAACAATAATAAAAAAAAGAAAGAAAACAGAATAAGGATATAAAGAAAGAGCAAAATACAACAAGTTAGAGAGAGAGGGGAGAAGAGGAAAGAAAATCCAATAGTGAAAGCAATAATAACTGAGAATATGAGAAAAGAGCAAAGAAAGAAAGAGAATGAAACAAAAAGAAAATGAAGGAAAGGAGGTTAAAAACGAGAAAATCAACACAACAACAAAGGGATAAAAAAAGGAAAAAAAAAATACAAACAAAAAGCAAAAAGAGATAATAATAGATAATAATAATAATAACCTTTAAGTAAAAAATAATATATTGAAAAGAAAAAAAAGATTATGGGGGGAAAATATTAAAATTATAACATGCAGAGACGAAAGTAAATTATGATAATAACCAAGACAGAGAAAATTAAGTATGGCTTGGACAGTAAAGAAGATAATAAGAAAAAAACTTATATTGCAGAAGACAAAAAGGACATAAGACAAGTAGAGAAAGTATAGAAGATAGAACTAGGATAAAAAAGAAAGAAAAGTTTAAATGACAACAGTATTAGGACTGGAGAAGAATGCAAGTGAGTGCAAAGTTCAAAAGACAAAAAGGAAAGAGGATAAAAGAAAGCAAAACCAGAAAGAAAGAAAACTAGTGATTCAAAATCAAATGCCATAGGAAAGGAATGAAGTAAAGAGAATTCATAAGGAAAGTTATGATATCAAAGAGAGAAAGAAGAGCAAGATATTTGATTGGAGAGTAAGGAAAGAATGGAACGACACAGAGAAGATTTAGGAGAACAACAACAAAAAAGTAAAAATGGGATCGTTGTTGCAACTGCTACCATGGTTCCTGTTTTTGCCAATAATGTTCCTCTGCTGGGTGGCAGAATAAGTTCAAAAAGAAAGTAAAGCATATGTGTCTATATATACTGACAGTGCATAAATAAGTCTACAACCTGGCTGAGTTTTGAACTGAAATTTTCACCGTATAATGTTCAATCCTATGTCATTAATATTAGCCACTGAATTAAGTGCACTGACAATGAAGGAGATTATGTTAAAAATTGTACAAAATAAACACTTATTTTCTTTTTTTTTTGTCATTAAGCTACAAATTTATTGATTTATCTCCATCTCCATCTATATATATATCTATCTATATATATATATATATATATATATATATATATATATATATATATATATATAGATAGATAGATAGATAGATAGATAGCTATGTGCATGCATATAAGTGCATATAAGTCATGAAAAGAGAAAAACAGACGGTGGGCAGTGAGAATATCAGGATGTGGTGGGGGAAGCCAATTTGCTCCTGGTCGTTCCCTGACACTTCACGCCATCAATCATGTTCGACCAGGCAGCCAGGGTCGAAACGGTCTCACCTCGCCAGAGAAAAATATACCTTATTGATTGAAAACAACACTTGACACTAGTAATCCTGTTCCTTACACCAACACCGTCATCCTCATCTCTATTCTTTCTCTTTCTTCCCTATTGCTTCACATCACTTGGTGGAAGCAGTGAGGGAGGTGGTTGGAGGCCTCTGACATGCAAAACTTATTTCTTTCTCTTCCCTCTACTCACAATTTTCCTCTCTGCACCACCATTACTTCATGTCAGTAAAGTTCGTGGTAAATATATATTCACTGTTTCTCTCTCTTTTTATCTCTCTACCTTGTCAAACAGATGGTGGTATAGTGGTCATGACCTGGAGAACAGCATTCTTCCATAATGCACTGTAGGCAAAAGGTTGTACTTAATCATTATCAACATCTTTTCAGCCTGAATGAAGCAATGAACAAATGGGCAATGGAAAGGAAAGAAGGAACCAGTTGGAAAAATTTTCTGGGGCTTTTTGCAATAATCTATACATGCATAAGTCGGTTGATTGGTGGGTTTTTTTGTTGGTTGACTGATCTGAAAATATGACATGAAACATCGACTCTGTACAGATTTCATCTTCAATAGTTGTGCCACTTTTCAGGATCTTGTATTTGGATAAATATATAACTAAATGTTCATGGAGATAGACACATTTTTTTCTTATCGTTGATTGATCTGAAAATATGGCACAAAACATCAGCACTGTACAGAATTCCCATTCAATATTTGTTAGGATAAAAAAGAAACTAGCTGTTCATGGAGAAGAGCCAATTTCTTTTAACTTCTTTCTTGTTAAACTAGAACTGAGTGATCAATAATTTTGGGAAGAGTCCTTAGCATTTCAAGAGTTATTCAGATTATTGAATGCATTCCTTTTATTTCCTATAATTTTTTTGAAGATTCCTTATCATTCTAAAAGTTGTTCAGATTATTGAATTCATTCTTTTTATTTTCTTCTGTAATTATGAAAATTCTTACCATTCAAAGAATTGTTCAGATTATTGAATTCATTATTTTTATTTCCTCTTGTAATTATGAAAATTTCTGACCATTCCAAGAATTATGCAGATTATTGAATTCATTATTTTTATTTCTTTCTGTAATTCCTTATCATTTCAATAGCAGTTCAGATGATTGAATTCACTCTTTTTATATTGTTCCATAATTTTGTGAAGGATCCTTATTCCAAGAGATCTCAAGATTATTCTATTTATTCTTTTTGTTTCATTCCATAATTTTGTGAAGGATCCTTAAGAGATCTTAAGATTATTCTATTTATTCTTTTGTTTCATTCCATAAAAGGATCCTTATTCAAGAGATCTCAAGATTATTCTATTTATTCTTTTTGTTTCATTCCATAATTTTGTGAAGGATCCTTATTCCAAGAGATCTCAAGATTAATTTATTCTTTTGTTTCATTCCATAATTTTGTGAAGGATCCTTATTTCAAGAGATCTCAAGATTATTCTATTTATTCTTTTTGTTTCATTCCATAATTTTGTGAAGGATCCTTATTCCAAGAGATCTCAAGATTATTCTATTTATTCTTTTTGTTTCATTCCATAATTTTGTGAAGGATCCTTATTCCAAGAGATCTCAAGATTATTCTATTTATTCTTTTGTTTCATTCCATAATTTTGTGAAGGATCCTTATTCCAAGAGATCTCAAGATTATTCTATTTATTCTTTTTGTTTCATTCCATAATTTTGTGAAGGATCCTTTTCCAAGAGATCTCAAGATTATTCTATTTATTCTTTTTGTTTCATTCCATAATTTTGTGAAGGATCCTTATTCCAAGAGATCTCAAGATTATTCTATTTATTCTTTTTGTTTCATTCCATAATTTTGTGAAGGATCCTTATTCCAAGAGATCTCAAGATTATTCTATTTATTCTTTTGTTTCATTCCATAATTTTGTGAAGGATCCTTATTCCAAGAGATCTCAAGATTATTCTATTTATTCTTTTGTTTCATTCCATAATTTTGTGAAGGATCCTTATTCAAGAGATCCTAAGATTATTCTATTTATTCTTTTTGTTTCATTCCATAATTTTGTGAAGGATCCTTATTCCAAGAGATCTCAAGATTATTCTATTTATTCTTTTGTTTCATTCCATAATTTTGTGAAGGATCCTTATTCCAAGAGATCTCAAGATTATTCTATTTATTCTTTTGTTTCATTATGAAGGATCCTTATTATTTATTCTATTTATTCTTTTTGTTTCATTCCATAATTTTGTGAAGGATCCTTATTCCAAGAGATCTCAAGATTATTCTATTTATTCTTTTTTGTTTCATTCCATAAGAAGGATCCTTATTCCAAGAGATCTCAAGATTATTCTATTTATTCTTTTGTTTCATTCCATAATTTTGTGAAGGATCCTTATTCCAAGAGATCTCAAGATTATTCTATTTATTCTTTTTGTTTCATTCCATAATTTTGTGAAGGATCCTTATTCCAAGAGATCTCAAGATTATTCTATTTATTCTTTTGTTTCATTCCATAATTTTGTGAAGGATCCTTATTCAAGAGATCTCAAGATTATTCTATTTATTCTTTTGTTTCATTCCATAATTTTGTGAAGGATCCTTATTCCAAGAGATCTCAAGATTATTCTATTTATTCTTTTTGTTTCATTCCATAATTTTGTGAAGGATCCTTATTCAAGAGATCTCAAGATTATTCTATTTATTCTTTTTTGTTTCATTCCATAATTTTTGAAGGATCCTTATTCAAGAGATTATTCTATTTATTCTTTTGTTTCATTCCATAATTTTTTGAAGGATCCTTTTCAAGAGATTCAAGATTATTCTATTTATTCTTTTTGTTTCATTCCATAATTTTGTGAAGGATCCTTATTCCAAGAGATCTCAAGATTATTCTATTTATTCTTTTTGTTTCATTCCATAATTTTGTGAAGGATCCTTATTCCAAGAGATCTCAAGATTATTCTATTTATTCTTTTGTTTCATTCCATAATTTTGTGAAGGATCCTTATTCCAAGAGATCTCAAGATTATTCTATTTATTCTTTTTGTTTCATTCCATAATTTTTGAAGGATTCTTATTCCAAGAGATCTCAAGATTTTCTATTTATTCTTTTTTGTTTCATTCCATAATTTTGTGAAGGATCCTTATTCCAAGAGATCTCAAGATTATTCTATTTATTCTTTTGTTTCATTCCATAATTTTGTGAAGGATCCTTATTCCAAGAGATCTCAAGATTATTCTATTTATTCTTTTTGTTTCATTCCATAATTTTGTGAAGGATCCTTATTCCAAGAGATCTCAAGATTATTCTATTTATTCTTTTTGTTTCATTCCATAATTTTGTGAAGGATCCTTATTCCAAGAGATCTCAAGATTATTCTATTTATTCTTTTTGTTTCATTCCATAATTTTGTGAAGGATCCTTATTCCAAGAGATCTCAAGATTATTCTATTTATTCTTTTTGTTTCATTCCATAATTTTGTGAAGGATCCTTATTCCAAGAGATCTCAAGATTATTCTATTTATTCTTTTTGTTTCATTCCATAATTTTGTGAAGGATCCTTATTCCAAGAGATCCTAAGATTATTCTATTTATTCTTTTTGTTTCATTCCATAATTTTGTGAAGGATCCTTATTCCAAGAGATCTCAAGATTATTCTATTTATTCTTTTTGTTTCATTCCATAATTTTGTGAAGGATCCTTATTCCAAGAGATCTCAAGATTATTCTATTTATTCTTTTGTTTCATTCCATAATTTTTGAAGGATCCTTTTCCAAGAGATCTCAAGATTATTCTATTTATTCTTTTGTTTCATTCCATAATTTTGTGAAGGATCCTTATTCCAAGAGATCTCAAGATTATTCTATTTATTCTTTTTGTTTCATTCCATAATTTTGTGAAGGATCCTTATTCCAAGAGATCTTAAGATTATTCTTTTTGTTTCATTCCATAATTTTGTGAAGGATCCTTATTCCAAGAGATCTTAAGATTATTCTATTTATTCTTTTTGTTTCATTCTATAATTTTGTGAAGTGTCCTTATCATTCCAAATGTTGTTCCCACTACTGAACTTTTTTATTCACTTTTATAATTTTGCCATGATTCATTATTATTCTAAGACTTATTTTATGCCATGTCCTTTCTGGGCGTAGGTTATCATGGCTCTCCATATCTTTGTATCCTCAGCAACTTTCTGTAGAATCACATTTATGTTGCTTCAAGTTTCTTCCTCATCTCTGAGAAGATTGTCCAGCATCCATTACCGTAAGTCTTTTCTTTGTTTCCAACAATTTTTTCTGCCTCTTAATACTCTGCATACCTTTTGAAATGCATTTTTGGCCATCACAATACATCTTCGGATCTCAGTGTTGTACTTTCTGTCTTCTGTTAGAACACTTCTCAGATATTTAAATTTCTGTACCTGCTTAATTTTAGTACCCCCAACCTGTAATTTGCATTTTGTGTTCATCCTTTTGCTGATAACCATGCATTCTGTCTTCTTGTAGTTTATACTTAGTCTTTTCTTCTTGCTTTCATTTGCTACCTTCTGTAGGAAGTTTTGTAGTTTCCTTTCCGTGTTTGTAACACACTGTGTCATCACCCATTCACAGGAACATGTGTAAGCCAAATAATTACATATTTTTTACAACATTGCACACCTTTATATTGATAGTTATCCTAGGTTTATCGCTTTCTAACAGTTTTTAGGTTCTCTTTGAAATGCACTCTAAAACATGTTTTATGTGTCGCCATGTCATAGGATTTAAAACAAGTTTAAATATTATTTTTCAATATTTATCCTATAAATAAAAAAGAGGAAATCTCGGCAATGTATATTGAAATTGCTCAGTTCTATAAAACTTAAACTAAAAGTTATATGCCCTAAATTCCTGAGATTACAAAAATAAATATCCATACTATTTTACGAGATTTTAGAATTTTTACTGTAAAGGAAAAAATAATTGAAAGAACGATGCTTTTCTATATTTGTTCTAATTTTGTTGTTAGCCTTAAAATAGTTTGACTTTAGTTAAATTTATTATTATATGCTTTGCTATTCAAAGGCTGCATACTCATTTTAGTTGTTATACTCAATGTTCCAAAGTTTAGATGCCCTGTTCTTCCTCAGGTGTCTGCCTTCTGTACTTAATACTCATTTTTGAATTTCAAACTGAATTTTTCATTGAATCTATGAAGGTAAATGGTTCTCATTCTGCTTTCCATGCATAGGGGTGATAACTCATGACACATAATACTCAATGGTCGTAATCATATTTTTGTCATTTGTTTCATTTTTGATGACTTTTCAAAACTACTAGACCCAGGGGATGGAACACTGCATGGAATCTGCAAGATTCTAGGCAATTTTTTAATCCATGAGGCCATATTTCCCTTGAACAATCTAGTAATGAAATTCTGAAGCCTTCAACCTAATATCTATAGTCAGCCACTGAAATCTACTAGATTCTACTGCAGAAGCATCCCGACTTGGCCACTGAAAGTGCATGAGCATCCTGATTTGACCACTGAAAGTACATGAATGTCTCAATGTGGCCACTGAATGTGCATGAGGGGCTTAACATGGCAAATGAAAGTTCATGAGCATCTGGACGTGGCCACTGAAAGTGCATGAGTGTCCCGATGTGGCCACTGAAATTGTATGAGTGTGCTGATGTGACCACTGAAAGTGCATGAGCATCCAGAACTGGTCACTGAAAGTCCATGAGCATCCCAAAATGGCCACTAAAATTGCATGGGCATCCCGACGTGGCCACTGGAAGTGCATGAACATCCTGACTTAGCCACTGAAAGTGTATAAGCATCCCGATGTGGCCACTGAAAGTATATGAGTGTCCCGAATTGGTCACTGAAAGTGCATGAGCATTCCGAATTGGTCACTGAAAGTGCATGAGCGCCCCAACGTGGCCACTGAAAGTGCATGACCATCCCGATGTGGCCACTGAATGTACATGAGCATCCGGAACTAGTCACTGAAAGTCCATGAGCATCCCAAATTGGCCACTAAAAGTGCATGACCATCCCGATGTGGCCACTGAAAGCGCATGACCATCCCAATGTGGCCACTGAAAGTGTATGACCATCCCGATGTGGCCACTGAAAGTGCATGAGCGTCCCGACTTGGACACTGAAAGTGCATGACCATCCCGATGTGGCCACTGAAAGCGCATGACCATCCCAATGTGGCCACTGAAAGTGTATGACCATCCCGATGTGGCCACTGAAAGTGTATGACCATCCCGATGTGGCCACTGAAAGTGCATGAGCATCCGGAATTGGTCACTGAAAGTGCATGAGCATCCCTACTTGGGCACTGAAAGTGCATGAGCGTCCCGACTTGGCTACTGAAACTGCATGAGCATACTAACATGGCCACTGAAATTGTATGAGTATCCTGACACTGCTGACAGAAAGCTGGAGGGTAAAATGATTCAAACATTGTAAGCATCACAACCAAAAGATGAGCATCCGGATCTGAAAAAATAAAGTATATAATAATGACATATTCCTCATCTAAAAAATTCTGACAAAAATTAATTTAATAAGATGACTGATTACATCCTTACATTAAGTGCTATAATTACATTCATTGAGTAAAAGTTTGTTTTATTTTGTTTTTTAGATAGTATGAGTAGAGTTTAGTTTTGAAGTAACTTTACTGGATTCAATATTCAGCTCCCACATAAGGAAATAATAATAATGATAAAAGTTTATGCAAACAGCATGTTGCAAATATTGACCACTTAGTGTCTGATGGAATACAAAGATCAACATGTTGAGTATATTCAATGAAAGACCATGAACATCACCCTGAAAAAGTTACAGAAAACCATGAGATCACCATCCTTTGAAACTAGCATTCAAACTGACAGATAAAAGCTTCTTATTGTGCCATATCGTAAATGGTCATTACTCTCAACAACTTTTGTCTTTTTGTTATTTCTTCTAAACCTTGTTCAGCCACCCATTTACTCAAGTTCACTAAGTATGCATTGTTTTCATCTGTTCCTCTTGCCTTCAATCTGTCCTGAGGGTATCAGATTTTCTAAGCCTTTTTCCACATTATGTTCTCTAAAAATTTCAACTGTATCTTCTTGATGTTATGTGTGTTTCCTTTTCATGTCCATTTTCTCTAAAAATTTGTAAAAGTTTCTCACATAATCAGTCCACGATATGCTCATCATCCGTCTGTAGAATCACATTTCTGTTGTTTCAAGTCTCTTCTTAATCTTTGGGAAGATTGTCCAGCCCTCAATGCCAGACAAGAGGACAGATATCATGTAACAGTTTAATAATCTTTTCCTTGTTTCTAGCAAGTTTTTTTTTCTATCTCTTAATCTGCTTAGCTTTTGGAATGTAAACCAGACATTCTAATTAAAGACTATAAATAAAAAATGTCATCTCATGAATATGGCAGTGCCATTAGATAAAAAAAAATATATCTGTTACAAAGACAACAAAATAAGGAAATTGAAAAAAAATGTAATATAATAAATAACTAAATAAATGTAACAAATAAATGTAATATAATAAATAAAAAAATGTAACACCTTAAAATTACTGTTATACCTATAATAATTAGAGCCATGTGTACAATCAAAAAAGGTACAGGCAATAATATTAACAAGATCCCTGGTAGTCCATGATTACAAGAGAATGTCTGATGCTCAAACTCCACAAGAGGACCTCTTTGCAACTACTTGGTCTCACACTGTCCGCTGACCTCAGATGGAATAATTACAATGAGTCAATAGCTTCATCTACCACAAGGAAAGTTGGTTCACTGTGTCATGCCAGAGAGTTGTTCTCGCCTGAGTCAATCCTTCAAATCTATAAATCAACCATTCGCCCTTGCATGGAATACTGCTGTCATATATGGTCTGGAGCCCCCACTGTTCGTCTTAGGACCTTGACAAAATCCAGAGACAGATGCAATATGGTTGGCCCTGATTTGGCATCTCATTTACAGTCACTCTCTCACAGATGTGCAATTGCCTTCCTCTGTCTTTTCTACAAATACTTTCATGGTAACTGCTCCGATGAGCTATTTTTGCAAGTTACCAAACTGCATGAATTTAAACGTGCCACTAGGTCGGCATCTCAGTCCCACCATTTCATTGTTGAAACGGTTAAATGTAGCTGTCTCTTTTATTCTAATAGCTTCATGTCTTGCACTTTCTGTCTGTGGAACTCCCTTCCTCTTACTTGCTTCCCTGGTAGCTATAATCTCCAACTATTCAAATACAATGTCAATCGACATCTCCAGATGCCTTGATCTATTCTCTGTCCTTCTCTTCATCCTTTCCTCTTTCACACCTCTTTACTCTTGCTTCTACTTTCTGTAACCCACTTCCATGTGAGTGGCACTCCCACTTTGCTTGGGGTGAAAAGTTTTAAAAAATCAAAATTAAAAATGGAATCTGTGAAATTGTCTCTCTACTCAGGAGAGTATCATCAATATGAAGAAAAATTTAAGCACTGTACATGTGTCATGTAAGTCATTAGGCTTGACAAAGGACCAGATACGGTAAAGGCAAGAGCCCATCTCTTCAGGATGGTTTGTCTTTCTCCTAGTCTAGTAGTCAATCAGCACCAGAGAGCTCCATCTGCTTTTCTATTTAATCCCTTACTAGGGGAAGAGGAGATTCATGCCTTTCCCAAAGGGTATCTGTGCGAAAGTGAATGCAACAAACTGACTAGAATTTGAATTCTGCACACCCAAGCTACTTTCTGAACTGACACATGAGTAATTCTTAGTCAATAATCTAAGAAAGGATTGTAGTGAAGAGAAAGCCAAAAATAAAAATAATATTAATATTTATTACAGTATAAATACGATGAAATAGGAAATAAAATACCAAAAACTAGTAGGCTAAAAATAAAAAATATCAAACAGAAAGCAAAAAATAGGGGCCTAACTAATCTGAAAATCAAATAGTAAGAAAATCCCTTACAAAACTGAGACCCGAAGCAAGCACAAGATCAAGCATTGCCGACAGAGCTCTGGACTCATCCAAGTTACTCAAGATCAAAACCAGCCAACAAGAACCAAACAGGCACATATTTTCATGAATGGGACAGTTCCAAAATGTCACTATGTACAAATGCTGAAAAAACTATTGGCTATCTGAATGCTATTTAATTATGATAGGATAAGGAAATACTTATACTGGAAGATATGACAACTTTGAAATCTTAAGCCATGCGGAAAAATGGTATGAACACAAACCACTACAATGCAGGAAGATGAAAATGTTACAGTGCCCTGGGACTTCACCATAAATACCGACTGCACTACAGAAGCCAACATAATTCCAAACACTATTCCTAATTTACAATGCGTTTCAGTTGTAAAATTATTAGTAATGCATTTACATCAAACATACAGTAGCCCTATTATAGCAGTAATAATTACATAAATTCCTGATAAATGATCATTAGACAACTGAGGAAACTAATACGCTGTCCTAAACCTAACTGAACTTCAATATAAATATTGGGTAGGGAAATACTTATATTAGAAGATAGGCCAACATTATAAATATGCAGAAAATTGATATGAACACAAGTCACATGATCTATGCTAATGGTTTCTTCTCTTGTACTTCTCACTTGTGGAACTCCCTTCTGGCTTCTTGATTCCTGGGAACTTTGATATTCAAAAATTTAAATGCAACATCAATCATCATCTGTCTCCTTGAATCACTGTCTTTTAATGTCCTAACATTTTTTCAGTTTCTTTCTCTCTCTGTAACCACTTGTGTCTTAGTGGCTTTATATCCTTGCTTGGGCTGTAAAAGTGCGAGAAGGGGAAAGGCTGCAATGCTCTAGGGCTCAATCACACTATAAAAGCCAACAGACTGATATAATAATAATAAAAGACTTCAAAAACACAAGTTTTATCTCACACATACATGGCTATACTATACATCGCAGCAAAAGAATTTGACAAATTTCCAAAATATCTTTATATTTTTGAAAGTTTATATGAATTGCAAAAATGTGGCATTTTAACACAGTCACTGTCTCAATAATAATAGGATCACTAGAAATGATGAAAAAGGTTTGAAATACAAAAGAGTATGTGCATAAACATTCACTCACAAAATAAAACACTCTCAAGGTAATATGTTCAATAATCTTCTAAGAAAAACACTTTAATGCAGATCACAGATAAAAGATTTGATGAAGGATTGCATCAGACCATCAGGAAAACTGTAGATGATAATAATAATAATAATAATAATAAATGCCAAGATGCTACACCACTCTCATGGCTTCTGATCTTAACTGATTTTGGTGTTAACATCTAAATATTTTGTCATGGTCAATTAAGATAGATTAAGAAAAGTCTGTGGTACTGAATGGGATTTTTACAGTAGAATGAGTATTACCCAACTTGAATGCATTATTTTATCTACCTGTAAGATTATGCACAGCTATTATCAAAACATGTCACCATATTGCACACATCTGGCAGTGATGCATGTACACAGGAAATACTTATCAGACTGGATGTCATGATGCAAATATTTGGCTTCATATATTTGTAACTCAGCATCACTTTCCTAGCATGCTGATCTCTCACTCAATAACAATAATTTAATTTGAGTAAATAATAGTGATATAGAGAAAAACTCTCCTTTAACACAGGCCTCAGGTCAAAGTAAAAAGTGAAAGATTGTATCAAACACTAAGTTCAGAAAAGTGGAAATAATAATACTAGTGACAATAGTAATACCAAATATAAATATTATATATATTCTACTTCAAATCTGATCTCATAGAACAACACCAATAATAATAATAATATATATTATCCTACTCACACCTGATTGTAAATAACCAGTAAGATTGTAAATACAATAAATGCAGCTATCTGCGGACAAATATTTTTAAATTAATCAAAAATTAATTTAAAAATATAAGTACAATCTAAGTACAATGTAAATTTGGACAGGAATGGATGAAGATAATAATAATAAAATTATAAGATTCAAATCAGGAGTAAAAATACAACTAAAGAGCAAACATTTTAAGTCAGGGATTTTAAAACTTAAGAAAACAGAGCATACAGATGAAAATGTGTTCAGAGCAAATCTACAGTCAATCAGTAAGATATTTGGTAGAGTTAGAGTTACTTAAGAGGAGTATTAGTATTTTTTTTAGGTTAGAATAAATCTCCTATTTTCCTGCCTTGGTGGGATTGGGAGGTCAATCTTATAAGAAAGAAACATATGCTTCTTCTTCTTCTTCTTTCATGTGTCATATCCCTTCAGGACATAAGCGATCATGGCTCTCCACTTCCTCCTGTCCCTTGGAGTTCCCAATAAGTTTAGTCTTTTTGTTATTTCTCACAGAACCTATTCTGCCATCCACATGCTTAAGCCCACTAGTTATGTCATGCATTGCTTTCCCTTGTCTCTCTTTCTCTCTATCCACCCAGTGAGTATCAGATTCTCCAAGCCCTCCTTTCTAATTACGTGTCTCAGAAATTTCAGCTGCCTGTCCTGACATTAAGTATAAGTATAAACATCCTTCTTGTTTGCATCTTGAAAACCTAATCGCTGCTCACATGTTTGGTCCATGGTACCCTCAGCATCCTTCTGTAGAACCATGCCTCCACTGCCTTAGAGTTTCTTCTTTATCTTTGAGGAGACCATCCAAGATTTGTTACCTTGAAGGAGGACAGGTATCATGTAGCAGTTCAGTACCCTTTTCATTGTTTCCAATGAAATCCTCCTGTCTTATAATACTCTGGCTAGCTTTTGGAATGCATCTTTGGCCATCCCAATACGTCTTTGGAACTCAGCATCGCACTTACTGTCCTCTGTCAAAATACTTCCCAGATATTTAAATTACTGCACCAGCTTGGTTTTAGTGTCCCTATGTTTTTATGCTGTCTTTTTTATTTTATTTTTTTCCACAAATTTTCAATGAAAATGTCAAGATGCCATTTCTGACCTTAGTTGTTTACTTTATGACCTGGTTGTTTTACTTAATATGTAAGCATTATACATAGCACAGAATATACTAAGACGAATTAAGTCTATACAAAGATTTTATTTTAAACTTAGTTTCAATAGGCGCAATCTTGTTTAAATTAATATAATGAAGCTGGTGTTATCAAGTAAATTTTGATAAACAAATTCATTGGCTGATATGTGTCAAGATAAGAGTTTGTGATGTTAATCTTCATGTATAAGAAACGAGTAATTTTGAGAACTATTTCTTCTCAATAGTACACACACAAAACAGCAAAGGTTGTGTTTCATTGAAAAAAATAATCAGGAAAAGATTATACAATAGAAGTGAAAGGAAATAATAGAATTGCAAAAAAATTTGTGATTATGAAAATACCAGGAAACCCGTCACTAGCAGTGATTGTGTTCATGATCACTGCTCATAAACTCAGAAAAAATCTCTAAATGTAAATCAGCTAAATAATTTTCAAAAGGAAAAACTTTCATTATGTCAGGTGTTGAGACTGTCAACAATTTTATCAAATAGTAAATCCAAAAAACTGAAAATAAAAGTATTGATAAAAAGTATTAGACTGGATACAAATGTTCCATTTTGATAATAAATTGTGGCTGTCAATGAATAGTGGATGCTTTAAAACAAGGAATACAAGTGGTAACCACCAATTATGATACCAAAGGATGGTCTTCGTCCAAAGAAGATGATGACGTGTTTATGCATACGTTCTATATTGTAAGTTAGAAGAATCAAATACTGAATTTGAACAAGTACTGAACCCACTTAAAAGAAGTTGAAAAACAGTAGTTGATGAAAAGAAACTTGAATTAGTATACAAAATAATGCAATATTCCATCCAGACTCTGGTAAACCATGTTTCATTTTTTTGCTTGTGTGTGTTTTTTTTTTATATTTGTTAGAGGTGGATATGAAAAAAAGTAGAAAATATTTCAAGTATTTTTTGTATTTTCCAACTAAGTTTAATTTAGCTTTGTCTATGTCAACTGTTTCTATGCCTTTTTTTTCTATCCCTAATTGTCTATGTCTGTCTTTCTTTTTCAAACTCTCTCTGTCTAATGTGCATTCACTTGGTGTGGTGGTCACTTTCAGTTTAATTTAATGTAATAATTATTATTTTCCTATAAAAGGCAGCATTATCCACTTAGTTCAACATGGCCCTATACTGTCCCGTTTTGACCTCTTTTTCTCTATCTCTCTGTCTGAAATCTAGATGCCGTTAAATCCTGTCTAATGCTCTATAAATAGAGCTAATTTAAATTGAGTGACACTCCATCTATTATCCATTTGTCTTTGTTTCTCTCTTTGTCTGAAACATATTCTGTCAATATGATGTTCATGCCAAGTTCAAATTCCAGTCAAGTTCATTGCATTCACTTTCACACAAATACCCTTGGAAAAGGTATGAATCCATCTCTATTCCTACCAGCTATATATTAAATAACATGGTAGACTGGTCTATCTAGCCATGGTTGACAATGAGCCTAGGAGAAGATTAACTGTTTGTAACCCTAACAAAACATATAGAACCACTATTCACTGCCATGTGGTCAATGTGGTATGTAGTTATAATGGTTAGTTTCAGTTTAATACAATGATGATTATTTTTTTTTTTAAAAGTACTTCCATTTGGCTATATCTGTTTCTATCTTTATTTTTCTCTGTCTATCTGTCTGTCTGAGGTAAATTCAGTTAGTCCAGTGGTCAGTTTGAACTTTAAATGTCATTCAAGAAAAGAGGTTTCAAACTCAGCTAAACAAAATATTAATCACTATTGTCACTGAAATTTTGAATTAACAAGGAATATATGAGATATGCTAAGTTACAAGTGCATCCTCAGCCTGCCTAACTTAAAACTAAATAAAATAAGAGAGTTATTAATAAACTATGAGAAATATCAGCAAAGCTTCAATAGCAGCAGCAAGTCAGAAAAGAGAATCCATGGTGAATGCAGTCAAGCATGACAGAAGCTGTCTCAGCATCAGGCAAATTTGGTTTAAGGCTTCACTTGCTAGGTGCAAGATTCTTTCTAGTGGATTTAAGTGATGGTTCATAATTTGGTGACATATTAATTAGAAGTTCAATTTCTGGGTGGGTAGACTCAATGGAAACAGAGCGAGATATCCGAGCAGTACTAAATTAAAATAATATGAGATATCTCTAGACATGGACAGTGGAATTAGAATAATCATTCCTTGTAGATTAAATAAAGAGTTCAGTTCACAATTTCCTGAAGGTTAGCCAGATAGGCATGCACTTGATGAAGGTGAGAGGTCACAATGAGCAAAATGTTGTGATAAAGGTGAGGACAATAGTCACAATGTAAATAAATTAGGAATTTAAATTTTCAAATTAACACTCTTTCAACTGAGATATTTCACCCAATGGTAAGAATCAGGCTCCATATGCTTATTAATTTTTATACACAAGCCAATTTTCTAAAATGTCTTTCTCTTAAGACTTGAAGCAACAGGAATGATATTCTACTGATGAATACTTAGAATAACATGGACAGAATATGTGAGCAACTAGGAAGTCTTAAAGAAAATAGGCACTACAAGAAAACTATATACTTACAATTTACCATCATAAAGATTGGGATTCATTTTGTGACTTTACTCAAGACGTCACCTGGATTGATATTCTTAACCTTCCTACTGAGTATTGTGCTATAGAGGTTTCTTTTTTGGGTAAAAGCCAGAATACTTTTTTTACGTTCTTGAAAATACCAGGTGAAACAATGATTTTCTTGTTTCACACCAGCTTGTTCAGCCACTATAGCCCACAGAAATCACTTTTTCCCAGGTGTAGCCACATGATAGTTCTGATTACAGACAGCTATTCATGGCTGCTCACAATTGTAAATGTGTCCTCAAAGAGGGTAAGTCTTTGTTTGCTGATAGAATGAGGCACTATATAGCCTTAAACAAGTTTGATTTTCATGACTACTGGCAGCTCTGTTATAGTGTGTTAAATAAGAATAATTTTTTATGCACCTTATCTTCACGTAGTCTGAGGTGTTAATATCTTCTGTTGATAAAGCAAAATGTTTTGCTTGTAAATTCTCTTCAAATTCTAATCTTGATTCATCTTGAGTAGTTTTGCCTGAATTCTCTCTTAGAACTGAGTCTATATGGAGCGATATACATATAACTCCTTCCATGGTTTTTGCTATGATCACTGAACTAGATATTCACAAAGCATGTAAACTTTATGGTATCCCTTTAATACTCATTAAGAAATGTGCTCCTGGAGTGTCTCCTGTTCTTGTTAAAGTCTAGACTCAGACAAGCAATATGGCTTTCACTTCTCTAGGTCAACTGCAATGTATTAACAATTATCACAGAAATAATATAAGAATGTTGATGCTCAGGCTGTTGCTTTGGATATCTCAAAGGCATTACACAGGGTCTGGCATACTGGTCTTCTACGCAGATTAAAAGTTTATGGTACTTCTGGATGAATTTTGAACTGATTAAGTCTTTCATATCAAATCTTGAAATAAAAGTTATCTTGAATGGCCACTCTTCTAGATCTTTTTTGCATTAATGTAGGTGTTCTCCAAGGCTCTATCCTTGGACCTATGTGGTTCCTAATTTTCATCAATGCTCTTCTTGATGTCATCAATTCACAGCTCAGTATCTATGCTGATGACAATTATTTACTCCATTCTTAATAGTTCAGACTGGTTCAATAAGATCAAACTGGCATCTAATCTCAAAAATGACATACAATCTGTCAAGTGAGGCAAGAAATGGCTTGTTAATTTTAATGCCTCCAAAATGAAACTGTTCTTTATTACTTGTCTGAGAGAACACTTTTTGCCTTCCAGCAGCATAAGCTCCAGGAGAGTGACTTATTGCGGCTTCTTGGATTAACATTTTCTGCTGACACGAAGTGGGAAGATTATGTTGAATCAATTGCTAGGTCTGCTGCTGGAAAGTTATTTCCCTGTGTCATACCAGATAATTTTTCTTGCCAGAATCTATCTTATACATTAATAAATCTACCATTCATCTATGCATTGAATATTACTGTCACATCTGGTCTGGTTCTGCTATATATTTAGAGATTCTTGATAAAATACAAAGAAGAATCTGCAGTATTATTGGTCCTAACTTGACATCTTGGCTTCAGTCACTTTTCCATCACCGTAATGTAGCTTCCCTGTCCCTTTTCTATAAATATTTTCATGATAATTTTTCTTTTAAAATTTCCCCTGTGGTACCTAGACTTTATGAATTTAAGTACTAGAATGGTGGCAAGGTCTGATCATTTTATAGTTGAAATGGCTAGATGCAACTGTAAGTCCTATGCTAATAGTTTCTTCTCATTTGTGGAACTTCTGGCTTCTTGTTTCTCAGACAACTTTGATCTTCAAAGTTTTAAATGCAATGTCAGTTGTTATTATCTTTGTTCTCTATTCCTGTTTTTTTATCATTCTCTCCTTGATATGTTTTTTTTTTATTAGTTAATACTCAGTAACCCCTTGCATCTCAGTGGCTTTATTGCCTTGTATGGTGCAAAATGATTATCATTCTCTCCTTAATATGTTTTGTTTATTAGTTAATACTCAGTAATCCCTTGCATCTTAGTGGCTTTATTGCCTTATATGGTGCAAAATGATTAAAAAAGAAAGAAAAAAATCAGAGAGTGACATTTGAAATTTCCTGAACATATAAAAGAGAGAGGGTCTCAAGAATTTAACATTTACAGGATATAGTAAAGGAAAGAGAAGCCAGGGGAAACAGGTAATCTTTGTATAAATAAGTGGCAGAACAAGGACAAAAGAAGGATGGTAAAGGGTCAAAAGTTATGAGAAGCAACAAAAGACCAGAAGTTGTGTAGGGACATAATTGCTCGTGACTTGAAAGTTCTTGATACCTAAAAGAAGCCATTTCATTTTACATTGTTCATTTGTTTCAAACTTTTTGCTATTTGCATTTTTCTATAATTTCATTCACTAACTTGGAATTTTTTTTTCAAATTAGAACTTGGTTTTAGGGCATTAAATTCAGTAGGTAGTTTAAAGAATTTATTTTTGATAGTTACTTTTACTATGAAATTCTTCAACTACCTTAATTTTCAAAATTTACATAAAACATGTAAAACTGCAAAATTCAGCTCCGTCCAGCTCATACACATGTTAGCATGCTTTCTTTCTTTCTTTTCTTTTTAGATATAATTAGATCATGCAAGATCTAAGCTATTTATCTGCAGCTTGATGACCCACATGACAGGAAGTAAGCAGTTGTTACCCACTGAGTGACAAAGCTCAGGTTCCAAAAGAAGCTGAAAGAAACAAATCTTGATATTCCATTGACCAGCATTTATAGAATTGTCCACCAGAATTGAGGATGAGAATCAATTGCCAGAAAAATTGAACCTGTAAGAAAAAAAACTTCAATATAAGTGATAAAATACCCTGACCTAAATAGCTTCCACTAACAGTCTTTGTTCAGACATTCTTGTACATATTCTGCTGGAAATTTCAAATTCTTTCACAGACCTCCTGATAGTATGTCTGGAAACAATCTTTCCTTCTCTAGAAATAAAGTGTGTCAACAAGAATTTTAATTTTAGTTCTTGTTAAATTTCAATTAAAGTCAGAACATATTTTTTATTGTTATTTAATAATATAATTCTTTATATTTGTTTATTATGGTTATTTAATATACTTATAATGAAACTCAGTCTGCTGTGTGTGTGCGTTTGTGTGTGTGTGCATGTATGTCCAAATATTTCTACATATATAAAACAATATGAAAATTGAATTTAATCAAAAATTTGTCAACCAGGGAATTTCTGGAATATGTTTTTAATGTTTAATTATAGTATTCAACATGAAGGGAAAGAGCATTAATAATAATAAATTATTATTATTTTGTCTGCTCGCATGGCTCTCAATCAAGTATGTCCTCAGACGTAGAGGACCTTATGCAGAATATTACCATTAGCATCTCTATCTATAAAAGGCAGGATGTGTGTGTGTGTGTGTGTGTGTGTGTGTGTGTGTGTGTGTGTGTGTGTGTGTGTGTGTGTAATGAATGCGCAGCTGCAATTTTAAACGGATTTGCACCAAAATTTACATGCATATGCTCCAAGTTAGTGTGAAGGCCAAGACTGACTTTGCATTTCCCAACTCCCATCAATAGTGGAAATAATCGATTTTTTCATGCTTCTACAGCAATTTTCATGTAGTTTGCAGCCATTTTGTACTGGCCAGAGTGAGAGCCAATAGCTGGCTGCCATGAATAGGCAGGAAGATTCTACTGGCCAGTGTGAGAGCCAACAGCTGACTGACATGAATGTTAACTAGCATGCTAGCATGCAAAAAAAATCAATAGCTGCATTCGTCACAAGTGGGAAAAATTTAAATCTGCATGGCACTTTACTCCAATTGGCTCATTCGCTTGCTTAAACTGCACATTGATTCTGATTCCGCAGAACTGGATTGGGTGTGAAAAAGTATTTGTTGTTAACATTCTTTTTTCATTTGGTTTTTCCAGTTATGAGTCCTTTTTTAAAGCTGATCGTTTTGTGTTCATTTTGTTTAGTTCTTTTTTCATAACAGAATTAATGTTTAGTATAGAGTTTAGAAAAAATTTGCAGTGTGAGATAGGCAAGAAGTAAGGCATGTAGCAACATCAGCATGGCAAAGGGCACTCCTTTAAAGGCAAGGAAGAGCAAAAATATTTTAAGTCAAGTGATAGCAATTTCTGTATGAGTCGTACGATTTTTTGAATCAAACACAGGCAATGCCGGGCCATGCTGCTATATATATATATATATATATATATATATATATATATATATATATATATATATATATATATATATTTATACTATTAATTAAACAATATCAAGTGCCTAAAAATTTTAAGTGCTTGGTATTTTTTAATTAATAATAATTTTGCCCTATCTTTTGACATAAATCTCTACCTGGATCTATATCCTCCTGGAAATTTCATATGGATTACCATATTTTTTTATTACTATATATATATATATATATATATATATATATAGAGAGAGAGAGAGAGAGAGAGAGTGCATTAACTGACTTTCATTCAACAAAATGTCAAAATTGATATCATTTAGCATCTTCATTGCTTTCCTTTCCGTTCCTTAATGCCAAGAGATTTCCAAATATTTCTCAATGTTCTCTTATTTCAATGATACTCTTTTCTGTGTGTATGACTTCTCAATCTTATACATTTAGTTTTGATGAAGTTCTTATATATGTTTAAAATTTGCTGTATTTATGGTAAAAGAGTACTCATGATTGGAGATATGGTGTTGATTGATTTTTACAGCTCAACCCATTGTTTTTTTAAAGCGGGAGTATATTTTAGATTGTATGTATTTGACTGCAACAATTTTTGAAAATAACAGCTGTTTTTGAGAATAATAATGATTTTTCCAGGTACAATACCTACTATTTAACCTATAGTTGGTGGAAGGAGATAGGTTCATACTTTTTCCAAATGTATTTGTGCAAAATTTAACAGATCTGACTGGAATTCAAACTCATCCCTTTGATTTCTTATTTCATGCCACAATCCTTTACACCGCCTGCACATTTGGGTATAGGGTGGATAATTATGCTCTGGTATGATGATCACTTAAATTATGAAACTGGCTGTCACTATGCAGTGTTTATTATGTACAACCTGTTGTATGCATATATTTATTTATACACAGAATGAGATATGGTAAAGTGCTAGGCAACAGTCCAGGAATAGTAGGGTACAAAACAATATCTTCAAAGATTGAAAATAAACAAAGAAAAATAATTAAAAAAAATGAGATACCTCATTTCATGTGAAAAATCCAATGAGAATGAGAAAACACTAACAAGACCGATGAAAAGAATGCTCAATTTCTTCAAATGCTACAAACTTTTTATTCATATGCTTGTATATGTTTATATGCTTATGTCACACCTCCAAAATACTTAAGATATTTCCCTGCATAGGAACAGATGTAGCCCTGATTAAAAAAATACTTAATTTAGATATTTAGATGCTGTAAAGTAAACAACATGTAAACATAGTTTCAATAAAATAACAAAACCAGTAAATCCAAATTAAGGATTCAACATTGACCAACAGAAGATTGAGAATCTAAAATTGTGTTCAAGTCAAGCCTATCTCTTCCAACATAAGCAAAGGAGAATCAGCATTTAAACAGTAGTATAGTTACAGAGGAGAAGATACCACATCAATGGACCAGGAACAACATGACACATCAGAATCATAGAATTCCACACACTACTCTCGGATTAAGAATTTGACACAAGAACTAATGCCTTGCTGATACATAACTGGATTTATTTGTAAGTACAACTTTTGCATACTAAAACTAATTATGCTCCCAACTCCACCATAAAGAGTGGCTAGTCTACTCCAACAAAACTGATGTTGAAGGCAGATATTGCAGAGACTTCTCCATCAACTATGAACTAAACTAGATCACTAGAGATCCTACTTGGGTTCCAGACACAATGGAACATCAGGCAAACCTCCTTGAACTCTACCTAACCTCCTGTCTTGATAAATACTTATCAAAAGTTTTAATTCTGCTAGACATGTCAGGCCATTATCTAATCAGTGTCCAGATTGATGTCAAACCTAAGGCATCTCCTGATGTACCATTCCATAGAACGATTTTTCACTATGCAAAGGCAGACTGGATGGAAGCTCCCCTCCCAAACTTCAGGCATGCTGTCTCAAATATTGCTTCCCTTGTCACTAATTGGATCCTTTCTGGAATGGAGAGTTTTATACTAAAAATAATTCCAGCAAAAATCAGTCAACCCCAGTTCACCTCTGAATGCACTGCAGCAATAACTCACTGAAACACTATTTCAATATCTATCACAAGGAGCAATGTAGTTCAGCCCTCAGTGTATTCAGAACTGCCTGCTACTAAAAATGTTCTTGAAAACACCAAGTGCAGCTACACATGGGCATTCCAGACCAAGGTTGAACACATAAATTGGATCTATGAATTCTAGAGATCACTAACCAAATCATGAACAGAAGTAAAGCAGCTGTGTCCACAATTATAAATGGCTCCAAGGTGAAATCTTCTTCGACTGAAGAGGCAAACCTCTTTGCCTCCATCTTTGCTTCCAACTCAATGTTTTGATGACAAAGACCATCCCCTCCCCAAGTTCCCACATCTCAGTGAGCCCACTCTCAGTAATATTATCATCACAGTAAAGAAGGCCTTGACCCTAACTAAGCCACTGGTCCAGACAAAATTCCAGTGGTTGTTCTTAAGAATATCACTCCAGAGTTATCTCCAATTCTGTCAAAGTTATTCAACTGCTGTTTGAAGGAGAAATACTTCCCAAGCCTGTGAAAAGTGTCAAGTGTACGCCTGGTTTTCAAGAATATGAGCATGCAATCTTCCCCATCCCAGTACAGACTCATCAGGCTCCTCAGTATCATAAGTAAGCTTTTTGAGGCCATAATCAAAAAGAAGGTTGAGCACCTAGAAAAGAACAACCTCTTCAGCGATGAGCAGTATGGATTTCAGTCAGCCCAATCCACTACCAATGTCCTAATATCAAACACAGAATCAGTGAGGCTCTTGACAACAAACACATCTCAAGGACCATAGCCCTCTAAGCCCTTGACAAGGTATGGCAACAAGGCTTACTACACAAGCTCTCCATTTTATAGAATCACTGGAAAGGTCTTCTCGATCTTAAAATCCTTCCTAACAGATAGGTTCCTGAAGGTAGTTATCAATGCAGGCATCTCCCAGGGGTCATTCCTTGGACCATCTCTCTTTTTGACCTACATAAATTATCTGCCTAAGAATATACTCAGATCATTTGTAAACATCTATACCAGTGATATGACTTCATACAACCTCTAAAAACCTCAATGGTTAGAGATTGGTGGCTGATCTCTCTTCAGACCTTGCACAAACTACCCAATGGCATAAAAACTGGCTAGTTACATTCAATGTCTCAAAGACCAAGCTTGTTACATTCTATTATTACCAATCTGACCCGGAACTACCACCAATCATGATTAACAAAAGTCCTCTCAGGAAAGCACCATGTCTTGAAAGACTGTTGGGCCTCAAATTTATACCCTACAATCCAGGTAAAATAGTAGGCTCTCTATACCACTCCAGTAAGTACCTGGCTCTATACAACTTCAGTTCAGTTCTGCTATCCTCTATCTTTACAAGAGCATGATCAGGCCCAAAATGGAGTACTGGAGCTGCCCAGATGTCACTCTCCAGCCTTACTTAAAAAAAAAAAAAAAAAAACATGGTGAATTCTTCTCCACCCATAAAACTTCTCCCACATGCATGATGTGCAAGCCTCTTGCAGCTCTACCACTATTTCCCCGGAATGTGCTCAGACAAACTACATTCCCTGGTCTCACCAAGTCAAAACTTCACAGCAAGAACATGGTATGTCACTTACATAGTAGTAAACCAACCAGATTCCTTCTAAATTCCACCTCAGCAGCATCTCCCCATGAACCACTGCCCTGTGGAACTGACTCCTCAGAGGATGTTCAATGCTTGAGTTAATCATTATCTTCCACTCCTATACACATAAATGGCCTTCAGATGTAACCCTCTATCCCGAGTGGAGCCCAGGCCTTGAAAAAGGGTGAACCTCACCGTACTGCGAACTATGACTGATACTTGCCATTCACACAAATTAATTGCTCTGACAAAGAGACTCAACATTTTTCTTTTCCAAAGCACCAGTTTTCCACCTAATACATAGCTATATTTAGCTGTCCCTCCCATGAGGGGTCGCATGTGGCACAAGCTCCTAAAGCTTGCTCCACCATCCATTCACTCAAGCTCACTAGGTAGATTATGTTGTTTTCCTCTATTCCTCTTGCCTTCAGTCTACCCTCTGAGTATCAAATTTTTCAAGCATTCTTTCTTCATTACATGACCTAGAAATTTCAACTCTCTTTTTCTGATGTTAAGTATAAGTGTCCATTGTTTCCATTTTCTCTAAAACTTTGTCATTGTTTACATGTTCAGTCCATGGTATTCTCAGCATCCTTTTGTACAACCACATTTCTGTTGCTTCAAGTCTCTTCTTCATCTGTGAGGAGATTTTCCAGCATTCACTGCCATATACAAGGACAGATATTAGGCAACTGTTCAGAACTCTTTTCTTTGTTTCTAACAAAATTTTCCTGTTTCTTAATAGTTTTAGTATCCCAATATCCATTTGGAGTTCAGTGTTTTACTTTCCATTGTCTGTTAAAATACTACCCAGATATTCAAAAATTTAAAATTTGAAATTTATGTAGAAAGTATGATTTTTAATGTCAATAATGTGAATATTTATGAAACAAATCAAATGATGAAACAAAATGTGACACTGAAATCCAAAGGTACATTGGAATAAGAAAATATATCTTCCAAAAAGTAAATCTCTATCTATAAAAGTGTTATGGGACCTTACCCATAATAACATAATGAACTATTCCATACGTAATAAATACTGCACCTCAAGAGGAAGCAGGGAGTTCAGTCTGAAGTCGGGGGACCGGCTGATTGGTTGAACTCTCTGCCTTTGGGCGGGGAGGAACCTGAATGAGGCTACGCCGAAGGGCGAAGTCTCTTTCAGGGAGGTAAACCGACCCTGACCCGTTTATACGGGTTCAAAGGGCATATTTTTGGCCGAGCCCACGGGCTCGGAGATCACACGGGCTCGGAGATCCCACGTTAAACTGGCCTTGTGCCACATGATGCCTTCATGGGGGGGTTACTAAATACTGTTCAGTCTGAAGTCTGGAGTGAAGTCCGTTAGGAGTCTGTCAGTCATTCAGAGCAAGCGAGTCAGTCAGTCGAGTCAGAGGTAGACTGAAACAGAGAATTACTACTAAACCTGACTGTGCATACTAACACTTTCTACTTCTCTGTATATATTCCTGTTTGTAATATATCTGTGTTATTCCATATCCATATTCGAGTTCTTCTTTATTGGTTCTACTTTGGACTATCACCGTGGTACAAGGAACCGGACCATAACAAAAAGGCAGGATGCGTGTGTGTGTGTGTGTGTGTGTGTGTAACGAATGCGCAGCCGCAATTTTCAACGGATTTGCACCAAAATTAACATGCACATGCTCCAAGTTAACAGAAAGGCCAAGACTGACTTTGCATTTCCCAACTCACATCGATAGTGGAAATAATTGATTTTTTCATGCTTCTACAGCACTTTTTCTTTCTGCAGCCATTTTGTACTGGCCAGAGTGAGAGCCTATAGCTGGCTGTCACGAATAGGCAGGAAGATTCTATTGGCCAGTGTGAGAGCCAACAGCTGACTGACACAAATGTTAACTAGCATGAAAAAAAATCAATAGCTGCATTCGTCACAAGTGGGAAAAATTTAAATCTGCATGGCACTTTACTCCAATTGGCTCATTCGCTTGCTTAAACTCAACGTTGATTCTGATTCCGCAGAACTGGGCTGGGTGTGAAAAAGTATTTGTTGTTAACATTCTGTTTTCATTTGGTTCTTCCAGTTACGAGTCCTTTTTTAAAGCTGATCGTTTTGTGTTCATTTTGTTTAGTTCTTTTTTCATAACAGATTTAATGTTTAGTATAGATCTTAGAAAAAATTTGCAGTGTGAGATAGGCAAGAAGTAAGTCATGTAGCAACATCAGCACGGCAAAGTACACTCCTTTAAAGGCAAAGAAAGGCAAAAGTATTTTAATCAAGTGATAGCTACTGCTGTATGAGTCGTACAATTTTTGAATCAAGCACGGGCAACGCCGGGCCATGCTGCTAGTAATGTATGAAAAAATAGGAAAAGTTTATTAGAAACAAATAGATGTGTGTTAAAATGCTATGTAATATTAATTCATCTATATGGCAGTGAATGACAAACAATTTCCTCACAGGTGAACAGAAGACTTGAGACAACAGATACATGGTATTACAAAAAGATGCTGAGAATAACATAATCAATGAGTAAGTTTTAAGGAAAATGCAATCAGAAGAACACCTGTACTTAGAATCAGAAAGAGACAGGTGAAATTTGTTGGACATATTGTGAGGAAAATGGGTTTGGAGAATTTGAGATTCATGGGACATTCTGAGGTCAAGAGGGGAGTGGGGAGCGAAACAAATATCCTATCTAATGAGCTTGTGTAAATGAAAGGCAAAACAGAGACTGAGAGGGATAGTTAATGAGAAACATTACTTAGAACTATGGAAGATAAGAAGTTGTGGAGTATTATGAGTTCCCATATCCTGAAGGGACACAGCACATAAAAGTCATATTCAGTCAACTTACTAAATAAAAGCTTTAAACAATTTTAACTTATATTTTAAAGAGAAAAAAAAATTTAAAAAAGGTATTTAAATTTAGTCTTTATAATTTATTTAAAATAATAAACAAGAATTTAGTTTGTAATAATTTTTGGTAGTTTTGGTATTTTAATTAAAAATTTCATATCTAAACTTAAAATAAAATAAAATAAAAATTTAAATAAAATAAGTATTTTAGGAAAGATGTTTACTTTTGTTTTAAAAATAAAATTTTTTATATTTGAGTCTTAACTAAAAATTCCTGTTAGCTTGATCAAATTGAGTATCAATTATATTTTCATTTGATATTTTAAATACAATAGCCTTCCTCTTTATTTACAGGGAGATATTCCATAAACCCCAGGAGGTGCCTTAAGCCATGGATATTACTGAATATAAAATGTTTTTTTCTAATGCATATCTATAAAATTTTAATTTACAAATTACGCACAATAAGACTTTGATCAGATCATAAATGAAGTATTTAATTTATTTCACACAGGAGTCTTAATGCTTTTTGTTCATTCCTTAATGAGAACTTATATCTTTTCCCTCTTTCAATACATAACTGATGAGGCAGATTTTTTCCTGCAGTAGGTTGCCATTTCTTTCTGTGGTAGACCAGTATATAGAACCCAGTCTGTCCTGTTACCTACTCGTAGCTGAAGGGAGAAGAAAATTCATACCTTTCCCAAGGGTATTAGCACGTAAGTGAATGTAATGGATTCTACTGAAATTTGAACTTGGCTTCCTCAATCCGAGCTGCTACCTATTACTCCACCATGCCTCCTCATGTGTTTCGCTATAGCATAGCTTAACTGTCTGTATAATTACTCTAGCACTATTATTAAATTATAAATTAAATATTTCCTTGATTGACAGTGGATAACTGAAGCTGAAGAGTATTAAACTGAGGACAAGGAGGACACTGGTTACAAATTATGCTCTCATTTTCTCAAAAATTAAAACAAATCCAAATAATTTCTGTCTGAATTTCTGGGATGAGGTATTATTATTTTTATTCAGATTATTGTCTGATCTTCATGGTTGTTTTCTCACTGTTTCAGGACAATGGCCTACCTTTAGTTTGTGAATTTGATGACATAGTGATTGTGATTTCAATCTCTGGATTGGGAAGTGTGTACTTGCACTCAGTGTAAATGGGTGAGCAATAAATGAGCAGTTGTTGTATCGTTGAGGTGAATGATACACAGAAAAGAATGAGTGCTTAATATATTTATTCAGCACCAATATCTGGTGCTAATGGATACATACAAAAAACACAGAACAATAAGTTACAAAACAATTAACAAGACAACTTACAAGGAATAGAAGAGAGTCAAATGCTATATAGCCAAACAAAGTAAGATCAGTCTGAACATTAACCAGCTTAGTATCAGCTTATTAATCAACTGTTGAAACCCTTAATTGTAGACTATTTAAGGTTATGAGCCAGGCCATCTGTGAGAGTGCTGAAGGGGTGCTAGCTACTCTACAACAACAGTATTGAATAAAAATAAGAATGAGATGATGTAAGAATATGAAATGAGAACAGTCTACCTCTGGAGATTAAATAAAGAATTCAGTTCAGAATTCTCTGTAGGTTAACCAGATTGATATACACCTGAGGTAGAATGGAGGACACAATGGCTGAAACATTGTGATAACAACAACAAAGATGAGGACAATAGTCCAAATATAAATAGTGTAAAAAATGCTAATAAAAATTCCACTGTCATCTTTATCAGTAGACATATATTTTCTGTATATATTTCTGAGATGAGGTATGGTAATTATTTACATTCTTTACATTGTTTAGACTGTTGTCCACCCTCATCTTTATTTCCATATTCATGAAGTTTTGGCTGTTGTATATTTCAGCCTTCTTCATGTGTCCTCAAGGACACAGGGCCCACTGGATAAACGCATTAGTTGGATCTAGTGACTTAACCCCCAAGAGTTGTGAGTTCAATACCTGGCTACTGCAGTGGTAACCAAAAACTTAGAGAGTTGAAGTAAAGGGAGATAGCTGAGACATCTGGAAGAGACATGTCACATGGAACTAATACACTCTAACCTGGTGGATGAAATAAAGAGTTCGGTTCAAAATTGCAGTCACCTGAAAAAGTCTGGAGTGTACAATGTCTGAAACATTGTGAATATGGTAATAAAAATGAGGACAACAGTCCAAACAATGTAAATAATTATATATTTTCTAAGATTATTTTCTCATTTGGTTCAAAAAGTTATCTTTTTTTTTTTTTTGTCAATTGTTAACATTAAGTGTACAATGCACTCTTTTTTTTCATATTTTAAGATAATGATACTTGAAAATATATCTCTTAAAAAAGCTACTGGGATTGCTCCAACTGAAAATCATGTCTTCCAAAATTCTATTTTTTGAAAATTAATTCTATTTATATTTCATACAAAAAAATAAATAAAATTTCCTTTTCTAGTTCTTTTTTAGAATAATGCCAAAATAGAAATAAATGTGGGTAGAGGGAAATGATTATTGATGTTTGGCAAAAATCTTAGCCATTTTGCTAAAAAGGGGGGAAAAAGATCTTTGGGCTTGGTCTATATTAATATAGTGGAAGCTGATGTATTCACAAAATTAAAAAAAATAAAAAAATAAAAGTCATTTTATCCTCTACTAAAGATCTTCCTTTTTCATTCATTTTATTTAATATTTTCTTAAAACAAAAATAAATTTTAAAAAATTCCATAAAAATGACTGGTTCATTGAAAATTCTCTTCTTTTTTTCTTTCTTTCTATTTTTCAGGTTTTTTGGGGGTTTTTTTTTTGTATGCTTTCCTTCAAATACTCACAGGCTTGGTCCATATTAGTACAACCTTCTATGTTCCACACCAAAATTTTATGATATTGGTGCATTAAAAACAAATCAAGCAAAGATTTTTCAATTTAACCAGCTATTTTTCTACAAGACAATTCCTTGAGTGTTTAAAAGAATCCTATCAAAATATGGGTGTGTTTATGCATGTCTGTATTCTTAACAATAGGTTTATCTGCATGTGCATCTCTAAGCATAAGTAAATGTGAGTTAACTTCTGGGTGTTGGCAATCAAAATGACTGGACCACTGATGCTTGTGGCAGACCAAGTTTCTAGCAGGTTCTATAATTACAGAGTGTAATTTTCTTCATTGAACTTTCTTTATTTCTGTACTTGTATGCATTTTAGGAATTTTATTTTCTCTCTGAAAGTCTCTATATAAATCTTTTTTCTGCTTTTAGTTAAAGTGAAATCTTACAAAACAAGAACAAAAACCAATATCGACGTGTCAGTCTTTTTAATATTTACTGAGACTCCAGTAACACAGCTAAACGAACAATCTATCTTATGCAAATATTTTATATTGCCTTTCTTTTTTAACAGTATTTCTAATTCTTTTGATCTATAGCGTTTGATGTTCAACCTTCAAAACTGACTGTTACTTACTGAGTGAAGATAAGGATAAAACCAGAAAGAAGCTTATAAATGCCAAATGTTTAAAATCATACTAACCACACAAAGTTTAGTAGACTTTTCAAAAAGGACTAAAGTTGGGGATAAGTTTCTTATTTGACTGATTGTAAAAATATGAGCTCTCCATTTTATTTTTCCAAATCAATTAAATGATGGAGATAAGTAAAACAATTAATTATCAAATGTTGATAATATTAAAATATTTCGTTAGAGTTTTGTATTTTTCATATAAAGAGTGAGAACAGGTCATTATCTGTAAATGGACTCACAGTTGCTTCTATTGTTATATATATATATATATATATATATATATATATATATATATATATATATATATATAAAAATAGAAGATCAAATATGGATTGAGTATGAGTAAGAATCAACAAAATGATGGGTTAAAGAACAAGTAGAAACAGATTCAATCTCACATGTTTCACTTTTAATAAAGTGAAACATGTTAGATTGAGATCTGTTTCTACTTGTTCTTTTATATATATATATATATATATATATATATATATATATATATATATATATATATATATATATATATGTATATATATTTACATCAAAAAACAAAAATTATCTCAACATAGAGATAGTCTATTTCAAGCTGTTTTGTGTGCGGCTATCATCAGTCCCTAAGTGTCTGTGTCTTGGAACATTGTTTTAAATTTACTTTCAATGTCAGTCCGATTCTGGGAGGCACCTTGTTAATGAGAACAGGTTTGTGTTAGCAATTGGTGGGGGCATATGTTATCTTATCCTGGGTGAAGTGGTCTGGAGTTGAAGTTTATGGCCAGAATTTTTGTGGTTTGTAGTTTAATATCAGTTGCTACTATGGGGTGGTTCTTATACAGCCCCATAATGTGAATTTTTTTGGGATTCACAGTAAAAAGTTTTTGTTTTTTTTTACTTCAGGTGTCCAGTATTATAAATAAGTGATGGGGGATTTTAACCTGTTAAGATTAATGTAAATTAGTTGAGTTATATATGGGTAATACCCGAGCACCCAATGGAATAAATTATGTTGTCCAACACACTTATATGCTCATACATACATATATGTACATTTACATGTCCAAACATATATGACACTATATGTACATATACACCCACTACATATATGCACATGTATTCTTATTTAATTTGGAATTTTTTCCTATGTCAACATTTCATGATTAGTTCTCTGTTAAAATTTATGTTATATGCTCTGTTAAAATAATAAACATCGAGCTCTATGTGGATCAGTTTTAATAATTTATATTACTAGGATCCACCCAGATTATATACCAACAGATTGAATACCTGTACTATATATATATATATATATATATATATATATATATATATGGTGGACTATATAAGAACTGACAGCCAGACACCAGTACATATGATTTGATTATAGTGGTGAAGGCTTTGGGCAAAACCAACCACATTTTTTGAAGGTCCCCAAACAACCCTCTACAAGTTTTGAATTTAGAGTTGTCCTTTTCCTAGACCAGTTGCCATCCAAGACTATAGAACCCAGTATGTTCTGCTAGTTACCCATAGCTGGAGGGAGAAGAGTATACCTTTCCCAAGGGTTTCAGTACATCATTGAATGTAATGGATTCAACTGGATTTTGAACTCAGCTCTCCGATTCCTCAATCCAAGCCACTATCTACCAAGCCTCCTTATATATAACTGACCCATAACATTCACAAATCATGATGCACAGATTTTCCCTCAGGGAGCCCCCATGACCTGAGCACCTATTGGGACTTAATCTCAAGCTAGACTTCAAGTGGAACTCATACATATCATCACTCACTCAAGATGCTGGAAAAATTGTCTGTCCCCTGTATCACACCAGCAAGTATCTCACTCCTCCTGCTATCCTCTAACTTTACAAGAACCAGATCATGCCAGAAAAGGGATACGGATGCTATATATGGGTGGAGGTTGCTTAGTTTTCCCTTTTCAAGATCAATAAAGTCTAAAAGTATGTCTGCATTCTTGTAGGTGACAATCGATTTTCCACTCTGCAACCCCTTTCACACAGACAAGATGTCACAAACCTCTTGCTGCTCTATCACTCTTTCCATGGACAGCATTCAGATGAACTTTAATTCCACCAGTCCTAACCTTGATGATCATGACAAGCACATTGTAGCAAACCACCCACATTCCCTTCATATTCTTCTGGTGAGACCAAAGTTCCACTCAAGCAGCTTTTTTTCACACAAACCACTAAGAGGATGTTTCCTCAATCACTACAATTTTAATCTGTCAAGTTAACTGTTATCCTCCACACATATTCACATGAAGTGTGTCTCTTACTCTAACTCTCCTGGGCCTTGTACAGGGTGAACAACACTAAATATATATATATATATATATATATATATATATTATATTATTTACATTTTACATTATATATATATATATATATATATTATATTATATTATATTATTTACATTATTGTCGCCATATTTATCACAATGTTTCACTCCGGCCTTCTTCAGGTGGTTGGAATGTCAAACTGAACCCTTTATTTTGCTCACTGGGGTAGACTGTTCTAGTTCCACGTGCCATGTTTGATGGATTTCAGTTATTAGTTACCTCTGAAGGTTCTCCACTGCCTTAACCGGGTATTGAACTCACACTCTTTGGGTCCTGTCACTGGATCTAACCAATGCCTTTATCCACTGATAAATGTCCTTGAGAACATCTGGGTATGAATTTTTGGGTATTATAAACCTAATGTCTTCAGCAACCATTTTTACCAGTGCTCATATTGCAATTTTGCTGTTATCATTGCATGTCTTTTACCAGAGCTCATATTGCAACAATGTTGTTATCATTGCTTTTCTCTGGCACTCCTTATTACTGGTTCCCATATTGTATTTATTTCTATGCTTGGTCGGCTCAGGAGATTTTTGTGGCCTAGCATATGTGCTGATTCCTTAAGTTTACGAATTTTCCAATGGTGTTCCTTGTCAATGATCTCGACCTGATCCCACAGAGGGTGGTGATCTCCCTTCTCTCCCCATATGTGGTCAGCCACCTGAAGAAGGCCGGAGCGTACAACGGCCAAAACGTTGTGATAAATATGGCGACAAAGATGAGGACAATAGTCCGAATAATGTAAATAATGTACATAATACCACATCTCAAAAATATAGACAGATATATATATATATATATATATATATATATATATTGTATATATAGGCAGCAATCCTTCCTTTATGCATGTTCCATTAAAAACGACAGACAATGTAGTATGGTTAAGCTTTTTTATTTAATTTTTCTTGTGTTCTAACAAGAGCTTTCTTTTCTGGACAAAGGGTGTGTAAGAACTGTCTAAATGTTTTATATTTCCAAGCACTTTTGGCTAAGCCATTATCAAGGATGATTCAATTTTTCAGTTTAATTGAGTGTCTGCATTCTGTGTATGTCTTAGTGTGTGGTAGGGATGTTTTTAATTTCCGAATACAGTTAGCACATTGTGGTTTTGTTCGTAGTTAATATTGTTAAGAGTTGGCTTTTTCTTTTTTATTATTAAAACTTCCATTGTTTTTAGTCTTTTTTTGGCAGGTGGATGCAGTTAATATATTTGTGTTTTCTACTAGTATGTTTCTAATGGAGTCTAGTAAATTTGTGTGTGTGTTTAAATGGGTTCTAATGGAGCTGTGATAGGTGTAATGTAAGACGTCTGGATAAGCATGTGGTTGTGTAACAGATGTAATTATTTATGAGTCCGGTTTGATCAGGAACACAGTTCCTTAAGGGGCATTGACCCGAATAAAAAAAATCAAATTAATTATCTATTATAAAAAATTTAAGACAGCTAACTTTATCCTCAAAAACAACAACACACCAACTAAGTCAAAATTACAAAGAACGAACATTATCTATGAGTTCAAATGCCCCTTAAGGAACTGTTTGAACACAAGAAAAATTAAATAAAAAGCTTAAATGTACTACCTTGTCTGTCGTTTTAATGAAACATACATTATATATATATATATATATATATATATATATATATAATCTTAATCGCTGGTTTCTCATTTATGAGTATACTCATCTGCTCAAGTGGCTAGCTAATCCCTGTTCATTACTCACAAAGCCAAACTTTGACCTTATTTACACTTTTAACGAGAGAGAGCATATAATGAACTAGGCCAGTATGCACATAATCAGAATCCAGTATGCTCAAACATCCCTTCACCCATCACAATGACTTGTCACTTCATACTATCACAGCCATCAACACCTTCAGAATTTACATACATTTGATCTCAACCCTATTTTTAGTCAGTCTGTCAAACCTGGGGAGTAATGACCCTTACACAGCCATGATAATTTGGCAGTGGAATGTATGCTGGATTTTATTATTCAAGTTAGCATTTTCCCAATAAAACTGGTATTAATAAAATATTAACAAAATTTCAGGATATATGTAACTATAATTATAGGAGCAATATATCATAAGTTTCAGCTCTTTATATATGTTTTTATTAGAAATATTTACAATAACTTACTTTGTAGTCTGAGAAATTATTATACACCTCAATAGTTAATCATCATATCTAAAATAAATAAACCTGATATTAAGTATGATATTTATTTTCTTGAAAGTTTTTGATAGATTTACTTCTTAATTTCAGATATATATAATTGTGATAGGTTGTAAGAGAAATCAAATATTGGAAAGTTATTGAAAGATGTGAATACAATGTTGGAAATTGTGAACAAGTTGAACAGAGATCAAAGAAAAAAAAAATGGAATAAAAAATATTAGCAAGATTAAAAAAAAAGAAAATAAGCTATCTTTAAGAATGTCACAAAAAGATCTCTGAGAAAATAAAAAGATCTGAGAAAATCCAAATGGTGATATTCAAGAAAAATGGATTGACCAGAAAGAAAATATTTGAAGAATATTGCACTGTGAATGTAAACAGAGAGAAAAAACAAGGTGTATTAAATTCACATAACAGAATCTGATAACCTGTATACATGGTTTATGAAAATCATTTATTCATATAAATTCATGAATTCATAACATCATTATTCAGTCAACAATGTATATTTCCCATTTTTCTATGACCTTGTGCTAACTTTCAGGTGAACATTATATTCTATCATAAAAAAAGAATCTGCCTTTGATTTCACGAATTCTTTGATATGGTTTTTCATGGTCATGAGTATTTCAAAACTGCTGAACAGTCAATGTGTATAGATTATATATTTATTACTAGTTTACACCAACTGTTATCAACAGCATTCTACTTATAAAAATATTAAAAGCTTTAAGCAATTCTGCATTTTCTTAGTTTATGTTCAATGCTTCCTGAATATGAAACACCATATCCAGCCAGAATTGAATGATTTCTATATATCAGTCTATTATACAGAAATGGGAGAAAGATTACCAAAACTGTCCATTGCAAGCAGCTAGACTTCTCTGATGATTTAGAAAAATAGTATTAATATATATATATAATATTATTATATTTTTATATTATTTTAATATCTATACTTGGGTGGTGTGTATAAAACACAGATAATACAATTTGTAAATAAAAAATATTGGACAAATTGATATCAAGGAAAAAAATTTGATAAAAAAAGAAAAATCGAAAAACATCCATGCCAGTTGAAAACAATCAATCAGCACTGCAATGTCTAGTCAAACACCAACAGAGTAACTTAAGTTAAAACATAAAAGTTCTCAATACACTGAGTAGAGCAAAAACTAAATTAAGTATTTTTATTTACAAATTGTACTACCTTTTTTTTCCCCACCGCCTGAATATATACTATTGAGCACTTTTTAAGTTCTATATGTAATGGAGCAAACGCACATTCATTATTCTTTTAAAAACATCCTTCTACCAAATAAACCCCAGTATCAATTAGAACTATTAAAAAAGATAGAATCTTTTATCTCTAATGGAAGGCATATTTTTTCTAACAAATTATTCCCAAACCAATTCCCAGGGTATACAAGAATATTATGGCTTTAAAACTAATGCTCAATATATTAAAGAATTAAATGCTTTTGCGTCCGATTTAATCAAATTCATTAAGTCTGTAAAATATAGAAATATTAATAATGCCATGCAACAGCAAATTAAGAGTGACCTTAAAGACATTGAGGGTCCAACAAAATATTTGTTAAGGCAGATAAATCTGATAACTTATTATATGATGAGTTCTCATAAATACAAACAAATGTTACATAAAGAGATAATCAAATATTATAAAAAGGCTCTACATAATTTAAAAGTTGATCTAAATAAAGAAGTTGAAGTACTAGCTAGAAAATTTAAAATAGTAAATAGAATGGAAAAATTTAATATTAAAAATTGTTTCATTACTCTAAAGGATCATAAAAGTGATTTTCATAGTAACGCGACATGTAGATTGATTAATCCTAATAAAACACAAATGGGGAAAATTAGCAAGGTTATTTTACAAGATATTTGTGCTACACTTAGAATAGCCTTAAATATAAATCAATGGCTTAATACTAATGATTGTATTAAGTGGCTTAAAGATTATGATAAAAATAAAAAATGCTCTTTCATAAAATATGATATTAAAGAGTTTTACCCATCAATTATGAAAAAAATTTGTAAACGAGGCATGAGATTTAGCCAAGGAATACATGTCAATACCAGAGGGTAAAATTAAAGTTTATTATGCATTAATGTACCATAAAGAATAATTATGGATTAAAAAGGACACTAGTGGTAATTTTAACAAATCTATGGTGGCTTATGATGGGGCTATTTATGTGAGTTAGTAGGATGTTCACTGTTGCATAACCTAAACAACATTATTAATCCAGGTAATCATGGCCTTTACCGGGATGATGGGTTAATTGTTGTAGATAATTGCACCCCTACAAAAGGTGACTTTCTTAGGAAAAAGTTACATTGGTTGTTTAATAAGTTTGGTTTTAAGTTGGTTATCCAAACCAATTTAAAAATTACTGACTGTTTGGATATTACACTGAACTTGTGCAACTGTACCGTATCCCCATTTAGGAAAAGCAACCAATATCCTTGTTATATTGATGTCGGTTGTAATCACCCTAGAGAAGTTTTAAAACGTATCCCTAATTGCATTATGTTTAGGTTATCCACCAATTCCTCTAATATCAACAATCTTAACCAAAGCAAATATAATTACAACAGGGTGCTAAAAAATAGTGGCTATAAAACCAAGCTTGTCTATAAAAGCATGGATGAAAATTCTTATGTACGTAATAGGGGGAAAAATAGGGCAAGGAAAATCTCATGGTTCATGCCACCATATAATTTATCCATAGCTACTAAACTAAGGAAAGAATTCTTTAGAATATTAAAAAAGTATTTTCCCCCCGGTCAAATGACTTACATAACATTTTTAACAAAAACACTGTTAAATTGAATTATAGCTATATCCCTAATATTGCAAATTTGATTAACAAATGCAACACTAAAAAGATAAACAATATATCAATTCTCCCAAATGCAACTGCATCAGTAAGGCAACTTTTTCACTTAAGGGTAAATGTCAAGAAGAATGTGTAGTATATAAAGTAGATGTATAAAGCAACAAACTTAATGATAATCACAATGATAAAAAAAGTTTACATGGGCTCAACCAAGGACCATTTAAAAAACAATATTATAACCATAGAAGTAGTTTTACACTAGTCTATCTAATCATGTGTGGAAAATTAAAAAAGAGCAAGGCGTAGACCCCATATTAAAATGGGAAATAATAAAAAAGATGACACAAATATTAGGCTGGCGATAGGTATTGCCTCCTAGGTATGAAGTTAAAATTAGCTATAGCCACTTATAATAACCCCAATATGTTACTCAAACAGAGATTGGAAATTCTTACTGGTTGTAGACACAAAAAGCCTGGTTACTTGAATAGAAAGATAGTTTTGTTTTTGTTTTTTTTCGGGTGGACATTTTTTCAATATCACTGGCCTACTCTTTTGTTTTCTTTGTCTTGTTTTTGTTTTATGCTAATTTTTTTATTTTTCTTGGGAGCTGTTTTTTCTAATAAAATGTGTTTTGGGCCAACCTTCTTTAGCCTGTATTACCCTGACGATCTGTTAGGAGAAACCTAGGTAGGTAGGTTCTGAGTCACCAGGTCTTTTATTATATATATATATATATATATATATATATATATATATATATATATATATATACACACACACACCAATGGCAAGGGAAGTGTCCCTTGAATTCCCAGATTATTCTTTCATGTGCTTTCAACTCATCATTGCACCCTGATAGCTATCTCTTTTTCCTTTACTGCTCTCCTTCTTCTCCGTACTGCAGTATATTGAACAATTTTTCTGACAGTATAGAAAAGGCTCATCTACAAACATTTTTCTGCTTGGTGATTTTAATGCTCATCATTACAAGTGGCCTAAGCATTAAAATGTTACCGACACTGTCAGTATACAGACTTTCAATTTTTTCGTTGCTGAGTCTCTTACTCAAATAGTGGATTTACCTACTCATTTCCCTAATAAATCTGATCAACTTCTTTGTTATTTCTTGTTTGTTGAACTTCACAACTCTGTTCTCTCGGCAATTTGGATCACACTGTAGTATCTGTTGATATTTCATTTCAGTCATCTATTTGACAGAACCTCGTATTCACAAGATCTACTTCCGGTACCACCATGCTGATAGGGATTCACTTCACGACTTTCTTCAAGATACCATTTGGATTGATTTTCTTAACCGTCCTAGTCAGAATTGTGACAGTGAAGTTTCTTCTTGAGTCAAAGCTGGCATCAATGTTTTTGGACCTTCTCAGAAATACCATCAAAAATTAAAATCTTCTCCATAGTTTATACCAGGCCGGTTCAGCAGCTATTGTCCACAGGTATTTTATTCAGCTATACCAATATGACAGTTCTGATCACAGCACATGGCTATTTGTGGCTGCACACAGTAAATGTAAACATGTCCACAAGGGAGCTAGATATTCGTTTGATTAAATGAAGCACTATATAGCCTCTAACAAATTTGGCACTTGTAACTACAGGTGACTCTGTAATAGTGTATTAACTAAGAGTAAGTTTTCTATTCCTCCTCTATCCATGCAACTTGAGGTGTTAACATCTTCTGCTGATAAAGCAGAATGTTTTGCCTGTAAATTCTTTTCAAACTCTACTCATGTGGATTAACCTCACCTGACTTTCCACTTACAACCTAGTGTATTCATGTAACTCTTTTCATCATTTCTGCTATAAGCTCTAACCTGGATCCCCTCAAAGAATGTGGGCCTAGTGGTATCCCTGTAATAATCCTTAAGAAATGTGTTCCTGAATTGGTTCCTGTTATCTCTAAACTTTACAATAAATGCTTTCCTATCTTTTTGTTTTCCTGTTTCTTGGAAATTCTTCTCTGTTGTTTCAGTCTTTAAGAACTCAAGTGAATCATCTGACCATTCTAACCATCAGCCTATTAATCTTCTACTACTTTTTAGCAAACTACTAAAAGCCCTAATTAATCTGAATTGGTTTAAGCATCTCACATCACAAGGACTTCTTTCAGACAAGCAATATAGCTTTCAATTCTCTAGATCAACTGCTGATGAATAATGCTGAAAGAGTATATCCAGTTTTAAAGAAGAATGGTACTTTGGACATCTTGAAAGCATTTGACAGGGTTTGACATACAAGTTGAAAGATTATGTTATCCCCAGACAAATTTTTGAACTGATTCAATATTTCTTATCAAATTGCGAAATGAAAGTTGTTCTGAATGGCCACTCTTCTAGATATTTTTTTTTTAATGATGCAGGTGTCCCCTCAGGGCTCTATCCTTAAACCCACTTTTTTCTTAATTTTTGTCAGTGGCCTTTTGTCAGTTCTCAATTTGGTATCTATGCAGATGACAGCCATTCTCTTTGGAATCTATCAATCATGCACACTTTGAATATGGCTGCCGCATATGGCCCAGTGCTCCTTCTGCATATTTAAAGATTGTTGATGAAATCTAAAGAAGAATAAACAATATTATTGGTCCTCACCTGGCTTCTCAGCTTCAGTTAAAATGTAGCTTCCCTGTGCCTTTTCTATAAACACTTTTATGATAATTGCTCAGATGAACACTTTGCTAGACTTTATGAATTTAAATGCAGTACTAGATTGGCAGCAAGGTCTCATCTGTTCACAGTTGAAATGAATAGATGTAATCCTAGGTTCTATACAAACACTTTCTTTTCTTGCACTTCTCACTTGGATCCATGCTTTCCAGCCAACTTTGATATTCAAAAATTTAAATTCAATGTCAGTTATCTACTGTCTTTTTGATTACTCTTCTATTGTTCTTGCTCCTTAATGTTTCTCCTTTTTCGTATTATTTCACACTTAGTAACCCTTTGTGACTTAGTGGCTTTACTGCCTTGCATGAGGTGAAATGATTAAAAAAATATATAGGATAAATACATATATAAAATTTGTCAGTTGATTGATGTTATATTCAGAATCTTAACTCTAGAGTTTTGTAGACAAACCCTTTTGTATTTTGTTTATATATTATATATTCTGTGTGAGTGTAACTTCACACTGCATTTTTTTAATAAATCCAATATCCTTAATAAAACATACTGAAACTACCTAAAAATTTAACTCAAGCTTTGTTTTGATGTCTAAATTAATTATTTAAAATTTGACAAAGCAAATTTGTGTTATTGAGGTTTATGTGATTTGCATAATAACTTTAAATGAATAATTAAGCAATGTATAATAAATAACAAGATTTCAGAAACAACAATATAAAATAGCTACAAATAACTGCATTTGAATGCACAATTATTCCTACTAAATAGCCTCTAGAATAATTTAAAACATAACCATTACCACCTACTTAATAACCTTTAGAATAATACAATAGACCTTGCTACCCATAATGCACCTTTGATCAGCATAAATAAATAGTTGAGCCAAAACACAACACACATGGTCTGAAGTTTGCATTCAAGTATGAAACAGACTCTCGCCACTCTATATTGACTTCAGTGCCAACTTTTATATCTTATAGATATATTTTAGATAAATAGTGGGAAATGGTATGAAAACATGGAAAAACTTGTTAGGGGCACATTTGGTTTTGTGCTTTCTTAGAATGAAATTCACCAATAATATTCCATTTTGTCAATCACTTACATACACATGGGTTATGTAGCTTGATATCAGGGATAGAACATATATAAAAGTGGAAATTTTATTTTATGCTTAAACACAAGCCCTGAAGTTTGTATTTAAGCATGAAACAGACTGTTGCCACTGGGTATTGACCTCAATGTACTTTATATATATATATATATATATATATATATATATATATATATATATATATATATATATAGTTATGATGGGCCGGTCATGTTGTACGGATGCAAGATGGTAGAATTCCAAAGATTCTCATGTACAGCCAGCTTGAAGGTGGTCAACGGAATGTTGGCCGACCCTTGCTCAGGTTTAAAGATAAGCTGAAAAGTAACCTTGCAGCTGCAAATATTGCACACACTGATTTGGAGAATACTGCCTTGGATCACAAAGCTTGGAAAAGTGTAACTTACACTGGAATCAGGAATTTTTCGGCAACAAGCGTTGTCAAGCTCCGTGAAGCAAGAGAAAGGAAAAAAGCCTCAGAAGGTGCCAGAGAAGTGCACCCTCTTTGCTCACATGCTTGCCCAATCTGTGGTTTTCTTTGCAAGCCATTAGCAGGTCTGAAATGTCACTCTAGATTCAAACATAAAGGTCATTAAAAAGTTGTCGGAACCTCATACGTCGAAATCGACGGGTGAGTCCATCATATATATATAATTATAATGTTATAATTTTCAAATAAATTATATTTGCTCTACTCCGTATTGAGCATTCTTTTAAGAATATTGTGTTTTGGTTTAAAATCAGAAAGAGATATGAAATTTTGGATGACACAAATTAAGGCAAGAAGTCCTCAAGAATTTGGCAAAAGATTAACTATGTGGCTTTTGTCTAAATTTCTGAGGAGTTATTTACATGCAGACTACAGTCTTTGTTGTTGTTAGAATAATGTTCTGGTTGTTGTGTCCTCTGGCTTTCTTAAAGTAATTGTTGATCAGGATTACCTTCAGAGAATTTTGAACTCAATATATTATCTACAGTAGTAGATTTTACTCATACCATCATTCCATGTCTAATTCTTATTTTTGTACTGCTCAGTTACTGAACACCCTATTTTCACTCAGTCTATGTCTGCACTACCCAGGCCAGGGATTCAGTTCACAATTAATCTTACCAAATTCACAAACCAATGCTTTTATCCACAAGGCTATTGTCCTCTGTGGCCATCCTGAGTAACACTATCTACACTGCTGACACTGCTGACACTGCTGCTTGTCACACTTATCTGCATTTATCAAGGCTTCTCTTGCTGCTGAAATCTTGTTGTCATTTCTCTTTATTAACATTTCTCCTACTGACGCTGACTCCAGTGTTCTCTGTCTAGCATATTTACTTCCTTTCACATGTGTTGGTGACTACACCTTTCCTTTTATATATGATCAGCCATGTCTGATTTCATTTTCTCACTCCTAATTACAGTTTCTTAGTTCTTTGACAGCCTTTCTTTTAGGAGGCAGCTGGTTTCACCTTTGTATTCTTTGCTACAAATGCTGTGGCGAAGTATACAAAGGTGAAACTGAGAAGAACACTGAAGAGTGAGATATCTGAAGGAATCAGTGCATATAATATGTGAGTCTTCAATAAGTCTAAATATTCATTTTGTTGATAATTTACATTTCTACACGTTTTTCTCAATTAGTCAAAATTCAGTGCTTACAAAGTGCTACTCTAAAGTCTGGAATATCCCTCAGTATGGAGTTATTTGCAAGGCTAATTTAGTTGAACTGAGTAAGGAGTTGATTCTAACTTGTGCTTTTTGACTGCTAAAACAGAAGAACTATGAAGGTGCCAATTTATTTCACGGATCACTTCACCATTGTATTTTAAATTAATTCTCCCACAGCATGTACTCTTGCTTTCCAAAAAACTGAACACAATTGTGTCATCTGCCATAATGAGCTTTATAGATACAAAATGATGGATGAATTTCTCTTTACCTTTTTCTTTTAAAGAATTGACCATTTAGGGTAAAAGAGTAAACCAATTTATGAAAAAACAATTACTGCCAATTCCAAAATATGGATGCCAAAATTTCATTTGTTTTTGTGTATAACAGATATCAGTGCATAAAGTTGACCAGGTGAGCTCAGTTCAAATTATAGGCCAGTCTGTTGCAATTATTTTCCCATTAATGTTCTTGAAGACATGATTTTATCCCCCCCCCGTTATGGGTTAAATAGAAGAGTAGACTAGACTATGTGACAACCAGTTTGAGAAAAGGAAAACACTGAATTCCAAACTGTGGAGAAGGCAAGAAAAAAAACCACTCCATTATCTTTCCCAAGAATGTATGTCAATTCAAAGATAATAGAAAAAAATCTGAAGACAATCCTGTTTGCCTCCATCTTGTAGGGGCACTGCATAAAAAAAAGGAAAATCTTGTAGATGCATTCAAATTCCATGAACATTTGGGTAGATTGGTTGGGTTATTTATATTCAAAAATATTCTTTATGGTAGCAAAAGAGTATAATACTGTATATACACGAGAATATAATAATGTATATACTCAAATATCTAATTGTATATACTCAAACCAATTTTAATAGAAGCCTGTTTTGTATATACTCAAATATCAAATTTCAAATTATAATACTATATATACTCGATAATAGTGCAAGTTTTTATTTTATGCAAAAAAATATGGGTTTCTCACTGTACACAGGTAATTCTTTTGAAGAACTTAAAAATCATGCATTTCCAGTGACACAATACACAAGTAATTTTTTTCTGGATGGGGTTAAAATTCAAGCCCCCAAATTCAGGGGTTACATTTTACATGTCCTTGACTTATACACAAGTATATATGGTATACACTTGAAAAATCAGGTATGTGGATTAAAAAAGCATCACATTTTGTTTGCAAGCTTCACCTACCCAGCATATTACCAAAGTTTCAAGTTTAATGTTATGAACCTCATAAGACTCTCCATTGGTTGCATGTCGACATGGTTGTAATGGTTGTCTTGCTAGATCAATTGCCACTTGAATAGTAAGTTTGATCCTCACTGAGTGTCTCATGCTTTTGGCTTTATGCCAAATCTAAACTACACTTAGAAAATCACCATGTCTCACTACTGTTTTGAAATTATGTATTTAAACCTACTAAAATACAATTTTTAAAAATCCTTTTCCCTCAACTCAATAGATTTCACCTAAAATTCTTTTGAAGCTTTAAACCCAAGAAAGAATAAAAAAAACTAAAAAAAACCCCAAAAAACTAACTTCTGATAAAGAACAATAAACAACAGTAGAAGTGTCAGACATTTTAATATTTACTGTTTATGATAAAATGAACAAAAGGATGATGGGTAATTTTTTTCTTGTTTTTGCTTTTCTTCTATCTGAAATCTTTGATGTTCAAGAATTGTAACAAATTTTATCTTCCACCCCAAAGATAAGAGCAGGGGTTCTGAATTAAGTATGTCAGGGGGTGCCTGACCCAACAAATATCAGGTTCTTCTTGTTAGTCTATTTTATTTATTTTTTTAAATAATAACGGCAAAAAGTTTTTACACCCAATGTTCAACTTGGCAGGAGCCAGCTTAGCATAATATATGAACTTATATATAGTTTGAATTCTAACTGAGGCTGTTAATGTATACTTAGCATGAATACTCTCAGTAAAGGCATGAAAGTATATTCCTGTACTCTTTACTATTGCCAGATACCTTGGCAACCCCCACCCCAAAATATGTTTCATTGCTGTTATGCCACAATGATTTAGAACAAAGTGACTTAGTGAACAATTTGACAAACCACTTTCCTATGATAACCTTACCTGCCCAGGTGTAATAGTAAACGAATATTGTATCTATTGCCAACTTCCAAGGGATCACTCATATTATCAGAAAGAAAAAATGGTGATGATATTGATGATTATGATGATGATGATGGCTATTATTGTAATGATTATTATGATGTTTATGAGAATGATGATGATGGCTATTATTGTAATAATTATCATGATGTTATTGATAATGATGATGATGGCTATTTTTTTAATGATTATAATGATGGTGATGACGATGATAATGATGATGGCTATTATTGTAATAATTATCATGATGTTTATGATAATGATGATGATGATGATGGCTATTATAATGATTATCATGATGGTGATGATGATGATGATTATTATTATGGATCTGATGATGATTATAGTGATGATGAGAACTGTGATGATTATGATTATGTTGATTTTCTTTCTAAGGTGTTTGAATAAATTTTTTTTCTGATTTGAGTGAAAATGGAATCTCCAGCAAAGGAATGTGTGTGAAAAATTAAAAAAAACAGAAAAGAGTCAAGAATGTGAAATTGAAAGTGTGACACCCTTTAATATTTATCAAGTTTCTAGTAGAGTCAAAGTAAACTGAACAAACTATCATACACAAATGCGACATTTTTTTTTCCTTTTCCAGTTCAATAATTGCTTTGATCTGAAATGTTTACTTGACGAGCATTAAGCATTCCTCTTTTTAGACAAAAGCTAACATTTCCCCAAGATTGTTTTCACTGAATATACAGTAAGGAACAAAATCACATTTAACACACCAATTCTATTTTGATAGCAAAACTTCATGACATTTTCATACAATTAAATCAGCATTTATAAAATAATCTATTCATATGGCACACAGTTAAGTATCGATTTTATGTCATTTTAACCATCACATCTATAAATGAGATATTATCAATTGAAGACCATCACTAGAGGGAGAAGGACTTGTATGAACCTGGCTAACATGTGGTTCAAATAAGAGAATGGGAACATTTCTGGAAGGTGGGAAGAGTTGAAGGTAAAATGCTCTATTCATATGGTACCTAGTAAGGAATCGATTTTATGTCATTTTAACCATCACATCTATAAATGAGATATTATCAATTGAAGACCATCACTAGAGGGAAAAGGACTTGTATGAACCTGGCTAACATGTGGTTC